>KZ112611.1:0-88552 GCA_002120305.1 Hypoxylon sp. CO27-5 | reverse complement strand
GGGGTACCACGTGACCTCCCCAAAAGACTCCTTAAGTTCAACCCTGAATAACTTTGGCTATAGATATCGTACCACGGTGCAACCAGGGCCAAAATGTGCGTAATCGAGTTATCTATCTTCCTATCCAAATTGTATGACGTCACGACTAATACTCGCGAAGTTATTCATGTTCAAAGTTAGAGCCCCGCTTTTAAATTCTGCCTACAGCCCGGCGCAAAAAGGAGTACCATACAGCCCGTTTAGTGTTGCTCTTATTTTATTATAATTATAAATATATTAATTTTAATTAAGTTTTAAAAAAGCTTTTTTTTATTTAATTTATATAGTTTAAATTTTATTTAATATATATATTTATTTTTAAAAAAATTTTAAATAAAAAGGAAAATTATATTTTATATTTAATTATTTATAATAAGTTTAATAAAGTAAAATTTAAATAATAAAAGTTTAATAATTTTAAATTTTTAAAGTTATATATAAGTTATAATATTACTTTTTTAATAAAAATAAATTATATAACTTAAAGTATTAATGTTTTAAATTTTTAAAGTTATAATAAAAAAATAAATAATAAAAATAAACTTAAGCTTATAAAAAATATTATTTATAATTTATTATAATTTAAAGTAAATTTTTATAATAAAAAATTTAATTATTTTTAATATAAATTATTAATAAATAGTTTAAAAAAACATTTTTTAATATATTTAAAATTAATAATATAAATAAAAGGTTATATAATTATTTATTAAAATATTTTCGTTATTTAAATAATTTAAATATTATTTATAAAGTTAAATAAATAAAGGAAAAATTACCTTTTTTTTTAATAATTTAACTATAAAAAATAAGGAAAATTTAATAACCTTTTTTAATAATAATAAAAGTAATTAAATAAATAAAATTAATAAAAATAATAAAAGTAATAAAAATAATAAATTTAATAAGTTTAATTTTATTATATATTAATATAAATTAATAATTATTATATTTTCTTTATATATTTTATAATTATATAATATATTATATAAAAAATATTTATATATATATATTTTTATATTAATAATTCCTTATATAGTTTAAATATATAATTAAAATAATTTGGCAGTTTAGCGGATTCTTTAATATCGACCATCGTTTCTTACCCCTTACGAACGTAGGGGCATACGGTATGTCTTGGAAAGGGGAGGAGGGGGGAGTGGGCTGCCAATTAATAACCAAAAGACCCTTTGAAACAATTTAGGCAGGCTTCTAGAAGACGACCAGAAACACGCGCATCCCACGTGTGAAGCTTGCACAAGCATTCCGGACCCCTCATAGGTTGGTGCTTATATTAATATATGAAATATTGAATCTCATCTCCACGCGCGGAATACTTGGAGGGTGGTGGAGGTCTGGGTAGGTTGCAGTTGGTAAGGAGATAGGTATTTAATTTGGCAAGGCTAGCTGTGGCTGGGCTGACTTTGCCTCTCAGCTGAAACATGGAAAGCGTGGGCGATCGGCAGATGTACATACGTTACAGTACACCCATCAGCTTACAATTCTACGAGATCCTCGTACGGAACCTAACCTCTCTCGGTGCCGTTTGTACGCCCTTTACATAATACAAAATACCTTCAAGCAAACATCTTTCATAGATTCCGGCGTGGTGACTCTTCATTTTCCTTGGGTACGTCGTATTTAGGTTGGCCCGCTATACGTTGTTAGGTATCGTACTTACAGTACGCCAAGTATGTCTTATGTCTCCGTATCTCGGTTTCAACGCACTTTCGTCGTTACCCATGTGGTTTGTCTCACACCACCACCACCCCCCCCCCAAAAATCCCATTCTGTTACCTATCTGCCTACGAGGCCAAGCCGTAGCGTAGGACTCTCCTACTCTAGCACATACACGTGTCTGCAATATCCCCTTTAGCGTACATAACAGCTACCCTCGCTGCAGATCAATGACTGCATCTGTACATATGTATGTAGGTAGATATGTTATGTTGGTAGCTAAATACGTCCGCAGCTGCGTAAGGCATCGAGTCAGCTCTCGACAGAAACGTGTGTGTGTGTGTGTGTGTGTGTGTGTGTGTGTGTAGCACAGATGGGATAAGGTTATTAACTGCCTCCCACACCAGATAGATACCAGGCATGTCAGACAAGCATCCCATATCCCATATAGGAAGGTGGAAAACCACGAGACAACGTTGATCGACGATCTGGTCATCCAGCTTGACAGCCTTACCAGGGGCATCATTCTCGTAAAGTGGGTAGCCAATAGGACGATGCCATACTCGAGCTGGCATGCTAACACCTACCTCGTACGGATGGAGGCTAATCTCCTTACGCTCATGCGACTGCTTCGTAAAGAAGACGGCTAATGCAATGTAATCCATGGACCTCAAGAAATTCTTGTCATGATATCGTGCTCTCAATTGCAAAATGCTAGCCTAGCAAAAAGGTCTGTGGGTATCTCATTCCGTAAACGCCTGAATCTGAATCCTGTCTCCCTTCCAACATGATTACAGAATAGCTTTAAAGCGTATGTGCAGCTGAACGAGAGATCCTCAACCTAGACCTCCCTTGCTATTGTACACCGACAAGCTTATAATAGCTCGCCATATCGTCATTATGCTTTCTTTCTTTCTTTCATTCATCCATTAAATCGTCCTCTTCTCCTTCCCCCTGTCGTCTCGCCTCTGCAGCTTCGCCCGCAAGGAAGCCTATGACGGCAGGGTTGTTAATTCTCTCATCTGCAGCTGCAGCAGGCTGCTTGTCTTGCTTGGCAACGTGGCCGAAGAGGCACTGCCAGAGGTCATCGTTATCGACGGCTTCGCCCAGGCTCTGATCCTTGTTCATAAGCTTAGAAAGAGATGCCTGTTCGACCACCATCGAATTTGCCTCTTCAATACTGAGGTCTGTAATCTCCTCCTCAGACTCCTTCGATTTGCCCTTTGAATCCTTGTCCATGTGTTCCAGACGGCGCTGGACAGATAAGTCGTAAATGGATTCCTCTATAGTATCTTCAATGAGATACAGCCACACGGTGGTCGGATGGACCTGACCGATTCGGTCCACTCGCGCAATAGCCTGCAGTTCCAATGCTGTGTTAAGTAGGGGTTCGCACAAGAAGACGTGACTTGCATTGACGAGATTAAGACCGCTGGCATGTGCTCTAGCATCCATGATGAAGCACTCAATCGCGGGATCTTCCTTGAATTTCTTGATGCCATTCTTCTGACGGAACGAGGAATATCCGATGCGATACTCGTCAAAGGCCTGTCCTAGAATATCGAGGAATCCCTTGAATTGCGAGAAGATAACAGACTTGGCACCTGGATCCTGTGCGCGCAACCATAGTATGTGCTTTGCGAGGGTATTAACCTTCGTGGCAAACGACGGAGCGCCAACATCGATGCTCTTGATAGCCTGGAGCTGAGTGCTGTCGATCTCAGAGTAGATGCCAAGCTTCCTAGGCTTTCTAGACGAGCCGGCTTCTCCTGGTCCGTGAGAATTCTCCTGAGAGTTATCTTGATGCTCTTGACGGACTTTCAACACCTGCTTCTTCAACGTAATGTCGTGAGTCATGCCTGGTGCGAGGAAAGTTTTACAGACGGGACAGGTGTGTCTGCCTGCGAGCCAAGTCTTGATGCACTCCTTGCAGAATTGATGACCGCAGACAGTTAGGACTCCTAGAGTGAAAGAGCTTTGGCAAATGACACACTCTTCTTCTTGCTGTTGGCCGGCTTCTTTCAGGTGGACCACTGGGAGACAAGTTAGCGTGATGCAAATAAGTCTTTCTATCGGGAAGAAGCTTACGGTAACGGTGCTGAGGCAGATCTCGTGCAACTTTGCCTCGCCGATACTCCTCTGTGCGTTGTGATGCCCGCATCAACACATCGATGTCACCAATTGTCTTCTCGTCAACTGCAACGAGCGTATCGGAGATACTCTGAAGCTGCCTATAGTGTTCGACGCGAGCATTCATAGCCATCGTAAAGGTGTCCAACTCCCTCATCAGACTAACAATAACTTTGTTCTGAGCTGTACTCTGTTTTTGTGTCGAGTCAAGATGTCGTTCGACAATCTCAAGCTCGACCCTAGTACGATCGCTTCCGCCGTCGGAGCGGAGCCTCGCCGCTAATTCCCGAAAGTCACTAACGACACTTCGGAACGAAATGCCTTGCAGAGACTGCTGGATCTTACGACGTTCATCGAGTAACGAAAGAGTCTTCTTCGGCGCATGACCTTCATTCTCCTTAGCACGAGCTTCTGCTACGGCGACTTCATGTCTGGTTCGCGTGTTGTCTAGACCAGACAACGCGTCCTGTCGGTCCGTAATGAGGGCTCTCAGAACTAGCGTGTATGCCATTAGTTTATCCTGGAGTTCAGTCGAGTCATCGTACTCTTCACCAGTATTATCAACATCATCCTCTTCGTCCAGAAGTGGTTGGATGAGCATATCTATAACGTCTTCCCGCAATTCATCGATCATGTCGGCTTGCTCATCGAGCCCCTCGCCAAGCAACCCAAAGGTGTGTATAATTCGCCGGCTTTCGATTCCAAGGGGTGAAAGTGACTCGATGGGTGGAATCTCGACAAATGACTGACGATCCGCCTTTTCGTTGAGTTTATTGATGTACAACATGACTTTATTGTGCGTCTCACGGAGCATTTCCTTTCGGATGCTCTTCGCCGTGTCATAGCCGGTGACCTCCTTGTCCTCTAGCATCTTGAATTCGTCTGTGCCAGGCGCAGCCTTATTCTTTAACTTATAAAAAGCACTTGCGATGAAAAACAGTGCTCGATGCTTGACATCTAACATAGACCGAAGCCTTCGTCGGTACTCGCCGATCTGTCGTGCCGTTTTGCTCTTGTTAGGATCTTCGTCATCTGGAGAACCATTCGCAGCCTCGTCGAGGATCTCATCGGAGCCCGCTTGCCTGGCTTCCTCCGTCGCTTTTTCTATTTGCCTTCGACACTCGTCTACGAGTATCTCGACTTCGCCTACGACTTTTTGCCAAAGCTCAATCGCTGCCTCCAACTCTTGACGAGCTTCTAGGAGTTGACCCCGCTTAACCATCTCGAGTAAGTAGATACGTTGATCTGCCTTGGTGGCGGATTCCGATTGCTCAATCATGATCTCCAGCATCTCATCAACTGTATGCAAGGGTCTATTCCTCCCGAGCCGGCGGAGGCCGGGTCCAAGCGAGGGATGCATGATTGATAGTCTGAGTTCACCAAGGACACGATTCATTCCCTCTATAACCTCTTGTTGTTTGAGATCTGAATGCTCGTTTACTAACACTCCGCGCTCATCAAAGCCCAAACTCTTAGTTAATTGAGTGAACTGGGCTTGATAATGTTGCTCTTCTACTGCGGTAAAGGGCATCGTGATAACATAGCGTTTTTGAGGCGGCAAGGTTAATTCGCTACGAACAATTCGTTTAGTGTGGCGTAGGGCGATATGGTTGAACAAAGGCTCAAAGAAGTCTTGGTGAGATGTGATTAGCATATTCCACATGGCCACATCGGAAGCGAATGGTTCGTAGCGCAGGAAAACCAGTAAACCCCACAGGTCCTTGATTTTACCTTTAACTGGAGTCCCGGTAACACCCCAGGCATTGGTACGGGGAATCCATTTTGCAACCTTAGCAGCATTACTCACTCCGCTCTCGATCTGCTGGGCCTCGTCGAGGCAGACTCTCCACCAAGAGATCTGTATCAGCGGTGAACTTCGCCGTTGGTATTTTGGTGCGTGTCTCATTGAACGATCAGGTTGCTTCTCTGCGTAATGAACCTCATGCTGTAGCACGTCATACGTTGTGATGACAACGTCGTGAGATGCCAGTTCAGATATTAGGTCATCTACATCTCTAGTAAATCTTTTTAAGCCCTCATAAACCGTAACACGCAGATCTGGCGCGTGCTTACGGAACTCTGCAACCCACTGAGTACGTAGTGTGGAAGGGGTGACAATCAGAGTTGCGCCGCTGGGACGCGGGTCCTGAGCTCCACCACCGCTTAATCCCGGAACGTTCTGACGAGGGTGCATGCAAATGAGAGAAATCATCTCAACTGTCTTGCCTAAGCCCATTTCTTCAGCAAGGATTCCGCCTTTAAGTGCAACCTCGCTCACGCTGAATGGGATAATGTCCCTGGTTATGACATGATAGAGGTCGCTAACGTAGACTGTCCGGCCAGTTAAATCCTTCACCTTGCGGAAAGAAAACGGAAGAGCCGTAGTGGATGGCGGAGGTAGCTGCTCTAGGCCGGGCTCCCCATTTGCGCAACGAGCACTCCACCTGACGCCCTCCCTGTTTAAAAGCCACTGTAAGGCCCTACGTTGGAAAGGGAAGAGGTTCGAAGTCAATTGAGGGGGTGTGATGGGTTCTTCTATATGGCCTTTCTCTGGGAGAAACGCAGCATCATAGAAGGCCTGAGGCAATAGTGTCTCGGCGGCGGTGTCTGGCACCTGGGTTCGCTCTCTGAAGAATTTATCGATAACTCGGCGTCCAAGGGCGTGCTGAGTGGAAGTGCGAAAGGCGTTCGTAGATGCATTCCAATTCAATTCGAGATGGAATTGTAAGTTGTCTTTGTCGTCCTTCGTCTGAAGATCGACTGTGACACGCACCCAAAGGGAACCCTCTTCGGTCTCATCATCTCGGCTTTGCTTCAACACATCAAGTATCACTTGCGTGTCGCTGGCGATGCCTGCACCGTCCGTCATAATCTCCGTCTTGAAAGCACCGTAACGGTGTTGGGAAAAGGAAAGAACTATAAAATCATCGGGCTCATCATACTGGATCTTCATGTAACGATGGACATTCTCGCGCGAAATCGGATTGGTTGTTGACACTTCGGGCTGGGTTGGTCGGGTGATTGTGAACGAGGATTTGGCGACAGGAATCACATCAACGTGATCGACTCGAGCGCGCTTCTGAGGAGGTTCAACTTCAGGGTTAAAAGTATCGTCGCACGGAAGTGCACGCAAGAAACCGAGTAAATCGGCAGGGAGGGGAGCTGTAGAGGTTTAGTATAGTCCAGAGCAAATCATTCAATTGAGTATTCACATACAAACAGTATTCATAAACTCGACTCCGTCAGCAACCCTGCGGCGGGCGAAGTCGTGACCTATGCCGTCCATGATTAGGGGGTAGGTGAGGAATACGTGAGAAAGACGTGAAGAAGACGTGATGCGACGATAGGTAGCTTAGACTTATCGGCGACTTAAGATCTTAATTAAGACCATGCGTCGATGATAGTCGTCGATGATTGTTCACAAAAATAGATGTAAACGCCGAATTATAATTCACATGAAAATGTGCGTCGACAAGAAAGAAGGGTGAGGCTGAGGAAGTAGAAGGATGAGCTTCCAACAAAATGTTGCGCCGAGGGGCAGAGCTGGTAATCAGAAGCTGGTAATCATAATTATCTTGTCGCACGATAAGAGCTGCACCCCGCCAATTTGACTCATAAACGCGTACAGGGGCACAACAATTAATCCTAAAATGGTTTAACGCCCCATTTCATTAGATACATGTACCCGCATGTACCTTAGAGCCCCAATCTCCGGGGCTACATAGTGCTCTTAATGAACATGAGATATATGTACTTGATGTACATGAAAGGTGCACGGACCGAGCGGACAAGCAAAATTTCCTTCGCCGATATCCCCATTGAATTTTCGGAGCGCAGCTCGAGCCACAATAGTGTATATTATACATCTACTTTAAGATCGTGGGATTCAATATCGTCGCTCATTTATTCAAATTTAATTGGCATGATCACCCGAATATATCGTGTGCAAGGTGCTAAGCATATAAGACATTGGTAGCTTGCGGACACAATGGTGCATGTAAAGGTAAGCCAGTATACCTATACCGTAGAAAAACCTCCTTTGCATCACGACTAAACAGCTACGCACTTTTCAGCCTTTCCTCAAGCCGCAGCAATTGCGCACCGCCTTGACGCCCATAGCTAGCCGAGTAGCCTTCCAACCCTCTATATCTATACAGCAATCAATACGAGCAGCCTCATCTTCATCATCACCCTCGAGCCAACCCCCCACGATACCCTCTCCCACACCCTTCATACCAGACGTACAGACCTTCCTCACAGTAATCGGCCGAGGGCTCAGCCAACATGCCTCCAAATTCCCCACGTGGGAAGCCCTGTTCTCCCTGACGTCAGACCAGCTACGGGAACTTGGCGTCGAGCCGCCACGCACGCGGCGCTACCTGCTGCAATGGCGGCAGCGGTTCCGGCTGGGGCAGTACGGCATCGGGGGTGACCTCCAGCACGTGGAGGACGGGAAGGCCGATCTCAAGATCCTGGAGTCGGACAAGGACGTGGTGCACCCGCACAAGTACGTAGTCAACGTGCCGGCAGGGCGATCCGTCAAGGACTGTAGTTTGGAGGAGATGTCCCGAGTGCGCGGGTACAAGGTCGAAGGCGCGAAGACCATTGTTGGGCCCTATGCGCTGCCGCTTAAGAATGGCGAGGGAGCTAGGATTACAGTTACCGAGGGCATGTGGGAGGACCGCCGGGGCCACAAGATTGATGGTGGTGAGAGGAGGAGGACAGAGGTCCGCTATAAGAAGCGCATTGCCGAACGGCGTGAGATGAGGGAACGTGGCGAGTTGTAAACGACGAAGCCCCCTAGATAGGTATGTAGCCTGAATAGGGGCTACTGTACTTTATGTACCATAAACCGCCAGCTCTGGATATACTGTAAAATCCCAACTGAAAAAAAGCCGGAATGAATCAATTGTCCTGGTATTCATCATCTTAGAGTGCCAAATCCTTTACCTAGCGCCCACCCTCTATGCCTTGACCATGTTCCTAATCTGCCCTAACTCCTAAGCGCCGAACCAACGACATGCACCATGATTTTCAGATCTTTTGCCGTTTGAAATCCTATTTCCCCATGCCAAAGTCTAGTCTCCGAGCCACTTTACTACCCTTTTCATCATCCAGTATACCGGGTCTCCTCTTCAAGTCGGCGCCAAACTTCTCCTGTCCACCGGACTGCTTCTTGGGAAGGTCTTGCTTGCGCGTGGGTTTTGGTTCCTTATGCCACCATTCATGCTTCAACATATCTAAAGCTGTGATCCGCTTCTTGGGATCGAGAATAAGAGTCTTCATGAGAAGGTCAACCCCCTCGGACCCGACTGTACCAAACATACTCATGTAATAATCTCTTCCCCGTAACGGCTTGACTTCTCCCTCTGTAGTGTATCCCGGCAATTTAGTGACACCGGGCCAGTTATCCTCAGTAGGCGTACCAATGGCCTGGCAGATAAGGCTGATCTGGTGCATCTCGGTGTTGCCAGCAATATACGGCGTTCTCATGACCAACTCAGCGAAGACCAGGCCGACAGACCAGATATCCACCGCGCCCGAGTAGTGCTTCGCGCCAAACAATAACTCAGGGGGTCTGTACCATCGCGTAATGACATTCGAGGTCATAGGCTTATACGGATCTGAGAAGCTTCTGGCCAAACCAAAATCTGCCAGCTTCACCTCACCGTCTGCGGCAATGAGCAAGTTGTTAGGTTTGATATCGCGATGCAGCACAAAATTCTCGTGGCAGAACCAAACAGCCCTCGTAAGCATGCCCATCCACGCCTTGATATCAGCCGCGCCGTATCTAACACGTTCGGTGTCGCGAATGAGCATTTCGAGGTCGCCTAACGGAAGATACTCGAGGACAAGGTTGAGGTTCTGGTCTTTGGACGAGAAGACGGAATGCAATGTGATGATGTTCGGGTGGGAAAGCTCCTGCAGGTGCTTGATTTCGCGAACAGCATCGGGTGCCATTCCCTCCGTATATTCCTTCTGGATCTTGATCTTCTTGATGGCTACGAGTTGCGTCGGATCACTCTTGAGAAAGCCGAGGTAGACGTTCGCATAGGTACCTTCACCAAGCTTCTTGCCTTCAAAAGGAGTCATGTGTGTCAGCGCATTCTGATTAATTCTAGTATAATTAATTAGGGGTGGGCAAACGAACCCTTTACATATTTGCGCTTCTCTTCCTCGTTAAGCTGCTCGGCTAGATCTAGGGATGTTGACAGAAGAGCTGCGGATGGGTTTGGTGCGACCGATGCGGTTACAGGCGTTCCATTGGACGATGCTTGCGCCGAAGTTGCGTTCTTCAGCGGCGATGATACAGGTCGAGCATCTGTGGGATGCGTGATCACAGGGGAGACCGCCATCGCGATGGTCGTTCTCCTGCCTTCAGAGTTTCAAAATTAATGGCAGGATGTTGTAGAAAGGTCAAGGTAACTGGAATTCTTTCAGCCTTGTAAAGAAGTAGCAAGGCTATAGTCTTTCTTCTATGCAGACCATGTACCTGAAAGGGTAACATTTGGAGTTTGATTGGTGGATGCTTTGAACATGCAGATGTGAGATGAACTTTACGCGATACCATCTTCGGCGAGTCCCCGCTTTATTTCCATTATCCCCATATTTTCACATCGCGGGTATCTCCGTATTTGGCTTTATTGTTAATACGGCCTAGCGTATTACGTACCGTGGACAAATATTGGATGCACGTGTCTTCATTCCATGCAGGTCTATGTTGACGTCATCTAATTCTTCAATTGGGTCGCAAACGGGTAAGCAACATAGCATCGCCAGGTTATACCCAAGTCGGACTTGTTTGATGCCCATGGCCCCGAAGCCAAGTGAGCCATGTATATGTATGTATAGGTGGGTGTAGTGGATGTACGCAGCACTGCCCAGCATACCGTAGGTCTCACTCTGATGACGAATTCAATTTCAAATTTGGCTGTTTTAAGTCCGATCTGGTTCATTCTAAAGTCTCCGTATATCCCGGGGAGTTAACCATACCTGCTGCCCAAGAAATCTTGGCCATAGAATGAAGTCATAAGTTGACCCTCTTTTGCGGCTGGTTTAGCAGGGCCTCATTCATCATCAACCCATAACGTGATATTTTCCCAACTTATACCTTTAAGACGCGTAGTCCTTTCTGCTCTCGTAACTTGTTGTCCAACTAACCTAGTGGTCTTGCCTGGCCCTCGTCATCTTTAAATACAATTCCACTCGTTTCAAACTCTCTTTTCTATTAGTTTGCTTAGACATAGAATTTTATTGTATTAGTCCATCATGCGGTACATATCGTACTGGGTAAGTCAAGAGCTTCAACGGTCTTTTAATTGGAGTCGCCTTAGCATCTAGCTAACATTATCACTAAGGTCTTACCCGTTATATCAGGCCTTATGTGGCTAGCGACCTTATTGGGTCTCTTACTACACTGGATCGTAGATACACATAGAGTGAGATACGCGTCCATGAATGAGAATCAAACAATCGCATACATATCAGACGTTGGCGCTGCAGAGCTTAAACCGCTATTCGTAACGGGCTGTATTATCACAACCATATTTCTAGATTTGTCCTTCGGATCAGACCGATATCTACGGCACAAAGGTCGACTGGTGCCCAACACTACCACCACCGAGAAGGTCCTCAGTGGGTTGACTATTGTCTTCGCTATTATTGGTACTATTGGCTTGACTTTCCTGTCCGGCTTCGACACCCTTCGGCATCCGAGATTACACGACATTTTCCTATTGCTCTTCATTGCAGGTTACCTGCTGTCGGCCATCTTTATCTGTGCGGAATACCAGCACCTCAGTCGCAGTAAGTCTACTTCCTAATTAGCCCAATATGAACCATACTAATACTCCCGTTTTCCGCAGAAAACCGCCAGCACCGCATCCTGCGTCTTTCCTTTTGGGTCAAAGTTATCTTCGTCGCCGTAGAGCTCATTCTCGCTATCGCATTTATAGCCACCAACTTTAAAGGATACTACAACTCGGCCGCGATCCTAGAGTGGATCATCGCCTTCATATTCTCCTTCTACATCTTCTCGTTTTACATCGACTTATACCCAGCCGTAAAAACTCGGCACAACCCTCTCTCTACGAATACGGCGCGTCGGATGGAAGAGACGTACTATGCGACGCACCCTAGCGTCCTGCCCCAACAACAGAGAGATACGCAAGATAGCCAGAGGACATTGACGGATGGGCATGGGCATCACGGCCATGGCAATAATGCTCAGCAAAAGAACAGGACGGACCAGAGAGATTTTTGAGTTGGATAACGACCGTTGAGATTTGGAAGAAACTATCGATTAGGGACGAATTGACGACATTCTGGGTAC
This sequence comes from Hypoxylon sp. CO27-5, assembly GCA_002120305.1. NCBI lineage: Eukaryota > Fungi > Ascomycota > Sordariomycetes > Xylariales > Hypoxylaceae > Hypoxylon > Hypoxylon sp. CO27-5. The sequence goes on along the minus strand of KZ112611.1, from coordinate 76,374 downwards.
AATACATTAGTTTAGAGATACCAGGAAGGGATAGGGATAATGTTTTAGTGCGTAATCCATAAAGGAACGGCCGAAAGGGTGCCTCATACCACGGGCGTTCGGTTAAGGTATTTAGAATCATCCAATTCTGGGTTTGATTGGCTTATGATTGTAAACTACTAATTACTGGTAGCGATTCTTATAAACTTAAGATACTTGGATTCAAACTATCTATTCACTCTTTTCCATGCCAACGATTTTATAACGCGTACAACAGTCAATTGTAGCGTATGTCGTATATACTATGTAGGCTATAATGAATGAAGCCAAAGTCCTTATGAAAAAGCTCAAATTGAACAACCATTTTGCCTCGGATATGGGAAAGGGTATTGCGCTGTTGAATTCAAACACCCCCCCATAGCCTTAAGCCACCGCCAAGACAAACGCCAAACTAAGAAGCAAAATTTACAAGCCAACCTCAGCAAAACCAACTTGCCTATAATCTGCCTTGCGGTCATTGTTCTCTCAAGACGTATATCCTACCGATGTTCCTCCTTTCTCCTAAAAATACAAGTTTGCCATATAGGTAATTCAAAAGAGTGAAAAGGGTGCCTAAAAAATAAGCTACCCAAGGTGCAAATCGTGACTCATGATATACCAACACCAGGACCTTTACTCGTAAGAAAACCATGACTATCTTACACCATCTCCACAAACCTCGAATCCCTATTCGGGCTGTGGCTAGCACTCGTCGAAAGGTCCTTGACGGGCCTAGGAGGCGTCAACTGAGTCCTAGGCTGATCTTTCGCATCTTCGCGGAGATACCTTCCGTTATCGTCGTTACCATCATCGTCATCATCATCATCGCTTGAGCTGCTGCTCATCGCCTCATTCTCGACAGAATAAGACTCGGAAGCTTGTCTTGCATTTTGATGCCTCCCGGCCATGGCGACGGCACGTACACTAGCGCTGCGGTTATCCATGCTCGCTGAGCGATCCATGCCTGTTAGGGCCGCACCGCCAATGAAGCCCCTTTCGACAGATTTGCCTTTGTCCTCTGGTGTTTTCGTGCCTCTAGAAAAGCGATTTTTAAGCCAGGTCCTCACACCGCCTCTCGACGTTCCTTCGCTATGTGAACTAGGCTCCCTATTCACCACCTCGTCCTCAGGGTCCTCGGTAGGAACACGTTCAAGCTCCGGCGGAGGCACGATGACTGGTTGACCTGCAGAATTCAGAGCAACCGACCCCTTTGGAGCTTCCAACTCATCGTCTCTGTTATGTTTCTCAGTTGAAGATTTCAGCTTTTCAGCCCTCGCAAGCCGTTTGTGTTCCGCTTTGGCAGCCCGGTCCTCTTCTTTCCTCGCCTTTGCCTCATGTTTTTCTTCAGCCTTCCTCTCCCTCTGCTCTTGCTTGTCTTGCTCTATAAAAGTAGTTAATTAGTAAGTAGCGCGTATGCGATATAGAAGACAACGTACCCTTAAGCTTCTTATTTATGTCATGGATCTCCTTCTGCCGGGCCTTTTCGATTTCCTCCTCTTCCTTCTTCCTCTCCATTTCCAGGCGCTGCTCCGTGCGTCTCGCGTACTCTTCCTCAACCTTCTCATTGATCTCATCCAGGACAGGTTTAACCCTAGCTGCGGCGATCGCGTCAATCTCCTCTTGGTCCATGAATTTCCCAGCACCGATATCAACTTTCCTGCGTGCCTGGCTTAGACGATGCTCGTTTCTAGCTTGGGCTAGTGCATGTGCCTTTATCTCCCACTGCGTCTTAGTAGATGGCGGAACCATCCCAGTTTCCGCAGCGATTTTCTCATCCATCCCTTTCAGGCGCTCATGAACATTCCTCTGTGCCGCGGCAAGCAAGACCTCTTGGTCATGCTGACGCTTCTTATCGTCAACTTCGGAGAGCCTGTTGGAGAATTGGGACATTTGCTGCCTAATCTGCTGCGACCGTCTGCGGTCCTCGATGACGTCGCCGTCGCTAGAAGCTCTCTTCCTAAGCTTGCCTCTAACCGAGAAACGTCGCACCACGGGCTGCTTGGCTCCGTAGTACTCCTGGAAATCCCGGTCTTTGAAATGCTCTTCGTGCATCTTGGCTAGACGCGCTTGGGCCTGCTTATAGGCTGCGTCTTGCAGAGTGGTCAGCTGGATGGGCTGTGCATCGTCGCTGACGCTGCTCAGCACATCGGCGTGTTCGTGAGACAGACTAGCTGTGTCATGTGCCTTTTTGGCCTCGATCATCTTTTGCTGCTGATTATACATTTTCTTGGCCATCGCGACGGCCGAAGCGTGGAGAATATCCGCTCTCTTCTGGTCGTCAACTTCGGGTTTGACTGGTGGCCGCGACGTGAACATTTGCCTGTTCATGGTTGTGTAAGGAACAGACCCAGCTCTTTCGCTTGCCTCGCTCAAAGTTGGCGATCGCGCCGGCCCGTGAGCTCGAGTTGCGGCACTTAGAGCATTGGCGGCGGCATTCGCTTCATCTGGATACGACTCCTTCGGAATTGGTGACGATTTGGCCCTTTGGCGATTTGCCATGGCGCCCCTCGCAGCAAGCAGTGACCTCTGGCGTTCCAAAGTGCCCGTTCCGGCATCCGTAGGTAGACTGTGATCGGACCTGAAAGCTATGTTTGCTGCTGAATAACCAGGATCGGAGGTGATAGGTTTTCTAGTTCCAGTGGCGCTCATGGCGGACTGCGACGCCAACAAAGCGGCTTTTGCGCCATGTTCGCTAGGCACTGGTTCCCACGCCGGAGCCAGCTTGTAGTCTTTTGCCATAACGGCGGCAGCTGAAGCTGGAGCGGACTTGTCCGGCCTCCACAGTTCTGGCGACGTATTGGTGTTCCAACCTAAAGCAGCTGCTGCACTTGCTGCGGATCCCTTCTCTGACAGACCAATAGACGGAAAGCTCGGAAGGTCTTGAGGTTTGGCATAAATGAGCTTCCCTGAGTGGACTAACAAAGAAAATTAGTCGACTTATCGATCTGTAAGAAAATAACGAGTAAACGTAAAAAACATTTGTCGAATTATAATAATAATGATCATAAGAAATAAAAAACTACCAAGGTTACGACTTTTGCGACGAGAAGCTTACCTGTCGATTTAGTGTCGTCATTAGGTAGCTGTCGTTCCGAGACCCCTTGTGTCTGTGTCTCATTGGCTGGGGCCATAATGTGTGGCTGGGAACGACGAGGATTCAGCTGCACCTGTCAATGTCCCTTGACTTTCAAAAAAGATCGGCGCTGAAATCCCACGTTCGAGTGGAGGCAAGATGCAACAAGATGGAGAGATCTAGGTATTTCGAATGATTGATTGGGTAAGGTAAGGTAAGGTAAGATAAGGTAAGGGGAATTGAAGGTGAGTCAAGGTGAGGAAGGCACAGAATGGAAATAGGTGTGGTGGTTATGATGATGAGTGCTGTAATGAAGGATTATGGTACTAATTATAAGATTCTTAGGTTATGTAGGCATTGAGGTAACTCATTTACACGACGACGACCACCTAGTAGTATAGGTATAGAATAGACATTAGGTATATAGGTAGGTAAGAAAAATATGGTTTATTTCAGGAGTTATAATATTCGAGCTAATTGATAAAGAGTAGAGAATGAGTTTCTACATAAGCAAGGACATGGGACGAGACATCTCGTTGTGTAGCCCCCCGAGTCGTGGTCGATTCATCATTGTTGCTCATCATCGCCCTGCGGCTTGGAAATGGGCATTACGTCATTGTCCTACAATGGCGGCATGGGTACATCGCGAAAGGTACATTTTTATACAGGTCTACGGAATACGGGTACATGTATGTTTAAACTGAATTAAACTGAATATGGTTAAAATAGCCTTTTCATTATCGATAGTGATGATAACCATTATATTTTAAGTGGCTTAGCTATCCCCATCCCGACTACATACGAACTACCTACGATACCTCTCTATCCGTCTCTTCCGCCCGCAGCTCCGAGCTCAATTCTCACTATTATCGTCGGCCTTTACGAGCCGATACATTTTATGCTCATAGATCCTATTATCGTGCTTATAGTCTTGAACTAGATTGCTAAAAATTTGAGTGTCTGAGTCCGATGGCTTCTGCTCTTCAACAAGTTCAACCTTGATGTCTGGCTTCAAGCAAGGTGGCAGCGACCCGCCGTGGTTATTCCGCGGGAGGTAGGAAGGGTCATTACGCAGCCGCCAGAGCAGCGACTCATGCAGGACTGCATCAGGCGGTATATCACGGGTATTGCCCGCGTTGAGTGGGAACCGAATGTTCGACCACTCATTTCGTAGGTGGTCAAGTTCCCAACGGGTGATGAGCGGAAGCCATTCTATCCGAATCAGCATCAATGATATCTCCGAGATGAAGTGTCAAATATATGAAAGAGTATGGATTATACTTACCCATGAATTTCCAGAGTAGCACCGTGAAGAATCCGGTGCCGTAACCAAACTGAAGCGAGTCGTGTATGAATCCCTTCAGCGCACGCTCTTTATTCTTCTGTTCGTTGCACCGCCGTTTGAAGCCGTTGGCGCTTACACACCATTTGAGTGCCGCTGCTGGGTCTCGCTCACCGACGAGCTCGACCTCTCGTATCATCCATGCTAGTGGGATATCGCTCATCTGGAAGGGGTCAGTAGTGACATCCTTGCTAGGCGCATGGGCTTTGCGGGTTGTCCAGAAATTCTTAAAGCGTTGCCAGACGGTCATGTGCTCGCTATTGTCAAGAGGGTGATTGAGTTCGGCTGGCCATCCGCCACCGACATCGCCGTGGCACCCCGGAAACCAGACCTCTTTGATATCCTCGTGATTGTGATGAGAGGTACGGATATCCTGGGCGAGGAGGGCAGCCTTGAACTTGACGCGACGCTCATCAACGGCGACGGCGTGCCTGACGAATTGTGCCGTACCTTTTACTGGGACAGGCACAGGCGTCTTTCGCTCTAAGATCGCGACCGAGTTTACGCAATCCCAGATCCCGAGGAAGTAGACCTTGATATTAGTCTCTTCGAGCTTCCCACAGTGGGTCGTGTACTCCTTTCGGCAAAATGTGTTGCTGAAGGCTGTAATCTCGTCGCGCGCGAGCTCGTGCTTGTGCCTATGGTGCGCTTGGTGCATACTCTCGTCTGTACATAGCACCGGCTCCGTTTCGCTTCCGCCTGTGCTAGGCTTCATCTTTCCTTTTTTGAAGTTGTCGGTCTCGCCAGCCAGGTAGCGCTGGTAGAGGCGGTATGCAAAAAGGACCATCTCCTCGTTACCCTTGCAGAGGAGTCCTACTGTATTAATCATACGTGCTAGGAACTTGGCTGTGAAGGCGCCGCGGCTGAATCCAAACATGTAAATCTTGTCGCCCTTTGAAAATTATAGGTGAGCATCGACTAATATCGTGGTATGAGAGGACTCACGTACAGTATCGTAGTAGCGCATTAGAAATCGGTATCCAGCCATGACATGAGCGTCGAACGTCATGCCAATCCCTTGGTCGATGGTCTGCGAGATGGAACTCCGCACCTGGCCAAACCATGACTTGTTCGCAGATGTCTCGTTGATACCGTACGTCCCGATGCCGGCTAGTACATTTATTAGAGTCGGGACTCTTGGCCGGAAAAGGGATATCTTAGGTACTCTGGTAATAATGCAATTGGTTAGGATCATTACGATCCAGGCTATTCAAGATCTTAACCACATTGGTGTCGGCATTGGACCCGGTAAACGTGTTGCCAGTACCATCGAAGCAGAGAATGAGTTTTTTGGCCTCTCGGACAGGCTTCAATCCCTCATTCGCGGCCATCTGTAGGTCATGAGGGCTATGAACGTAAGGCATAGCTGTTGTAAGTATGAATCGTATGCGCTCTGGTTGATAAAGGGGTATAATACTCTGAGTATCTCGATGATAGAATGGCTAAGCAGAAGGCGTACCCCCCTGAGGGCTCGGGAGCTTCATTTATCAACTGTTCCACATGTTGAACAGGGCCATACCCCTCTCTCGGAGTCTTATCATATTCGTACCTCCACTCAGCGGCTTTCGCGGGGAGATTCTCTTGCTCGCCCGCTCCCCCCTATGAATGACTTTGCTGATAGAAGGTTAGATCCTTCATCATGGCTGGATCAGCGCGCATACTGACGTAGGCTATACATCAGCTTTCAGCACCCGAGTATACTGAAATGATACTTGGATTATCTTCTAAGCTCTCACTTTCCTTGTCTAGGATTTCAGGTAGCCACGCATCCTGCACCTTGAGTTGTACTTTCACAACATTCTCGATCACGACAGTCCGTATCAGTCTAGGGCATCATGATGCCCGCAATGATCTCAGCTGTCTCACGGAAAGCCACACTTTACTTTTCTGGACAAAAGTAATAGAATTGCATATCAATCGGATGTTGTGGAACCTGAAAATGCGTAGGATTACCATCGCGGCGCCTCTTGTCTGGGGTAGATATTGCGAGCCAATGACGAACGATGTGATTACCTCTTTATATCCCAATTTCGTACGCACCCGCATCAATTAATCCTCGCCTGTCTTTGGCGTCGGATATCGTCCCTTGTCTTTGGCATCGGATATCCTCCGACTCTGTGTCTTAAGTTACGCCAGCTTGTTCGGTCGCCGACCTTAACATAAATGCCGGCTGGCCCTATCATAACCCGTCGATTAGAAACGTTTGAATATCTCGACCGTTTCATCACAGCCTCCATGCATTGTCAGCTCTGAACTTACCGGTGGCTGTCTCCCCGGCATGACAATTGGCAGCTGAATTATACCGAAATGCTCTGCTGCATACCCGCAGATCAGGTTTTATCACCATGTTGTCTCGGCAGATTTTTGCCAAGATCAAACGAGTTCGAGGCCATGTTGCCTTGTCAAATGGAAAAGTAGCGGTGGATGTCGGCCAACCTATCTCCCGTATATACGGCGATGCTGAGTAGAGAGGGGCCCTTTTGTTTATATTTGTGTGCTCTGCTTTGCCTCCTATACGGATAGGATAGACACAATGGGATCGGCCATATCTAACATGTCGTCGTCCGTCTACGAGAAATTCCAAGCTGGTGAGGCGTACGGGGACGTGGAGGAGGACTCTACCATTTCATTGTCCGATCCCGTAAAGATCGCAACAGAACTTTTGAAAGACTATTCCGGTCTTCGGAGCGAGGTATCTCCTACCGAGCTCGTGGACCTCATTAAACAGCTGTTTGAGAAGGGACAGCCTCTCGACGACAAAAAGGGGTAAGTAGAAGAAATGGATTGGTGTTAAATAACTGACAAGTAACAGCACCACCGAGGTACTAATTGGCATTCTTACCTCTCTGCCTTCCACGTCAAACATTCGTACTCAACTCACTAACCAACTCATCGATACTCTTTGGGATAACCTTCAGCATCCCCCATTGAGCTATGTTGGCGGTGACGTCAAGTACGAGGTTGTCGATCCTAACAAGGCGGGTGGCTCGCATGTACCTAAGCCTAGGCCTTCTGATGCCATTGAGTTCAAGGCTCCGGATAGCGATATTATTCTACGTGAACATGTCCCAATAGCGCCTGATGGCCTCCATCATTACCGGACACCCGATGGAAGCTTCAACAACCCGATCGAGCCTAACTTAGGGAGAGCTGGTGCCCCCTATGCCAAGACGGTTAGAAATACAAAGCGCCTTCACGGAGTGAAGCCCGATGCGGGTTTGCTTTTTGACCTCCTGATGGCTCGAGATGACGAACACTTCAAGGAGAACCCAGCTGGCATCTCTTCCATGTTCTTCTACCATGCGGCTATCATCATCCATGACATCTTCCGCACGAACCGTACAGACATGAATATATCCGACACATCATCGTATCTCGATCTAGCGCCCCTATACGGCTCATCCCTCGGAGATCAATTAGAGATCCGTACTATGAAGGAGGGCAAGCTAAAGCCCGACACCTTCCACGAGAAGCGGTTACTTGGCCAGCCTGCTGGGGTCAACGTTATGCTAGTTCTCTATAGCCGCTTCCATAATTATGTGGCAGACATCTTGCTGAAGATTAACGAGAATGGGCGTTTTACGCTGTCGTGTCCGCCTGACGCTAGCCCAGAGGACAAGGCCCTGGCATATGCTAAGCAAGATCACGACCTCTTCAACACGGCTCGTTTGATCGTCGGTGGACTTTACATCAATATCTGTTTGCATGACTATTTACGTGCAATCACAAATACCCATCACTCTAAGAGTGATTGGACCCTAGACCCACGGGTCGCGATCAACAAGCAGTTCGACGGCGAGGGGGCGCCTCGTGGCGTTGGCAATCAAGTCAGCGTGGAGTTCAACTTATTATATAGGTTTCATTCATGTATCTCTAAGAGGGACGAACGGTGGATTAACGGCTTTTTCCTCAAGCTCTTCCCTGGCCGCAAGGCAGAGGATCTAGAGGATGTGAGCTGGACTGAGCTTGGCCAAGCCCTGGTCACTTTCGAGCAGAACATACCCAAGGATCCTAGCGTCCGCACGTTTGATGGCCTGGAGCGCCAAGCAGATGGTACATTCAAGAACGAGGATCTGGTACGGATCCTCAAAGATGCTATGGAAGATCCTGCTGGCGTTTTTGGTGCTCGCACGATCCCGAAGGCGCTCAAGGTCGTTGAAGTACTAGGTATCATCCAGGGCCGCAAATGGCAGGTCGCATCGCTAAACGAGTTCCGTGAGTTTTTCGGACTCAAGAGATACGATACCTTCACCGATATCAACTCGGACCCAGAGATCGCCAACATCCTCGAAAAGCTATACACAGACCCTGATATGGTTGAGCTCTATCCTGGCCTTATGATTGAGAACGCCAAGCCTATTCGTAATGCGGGCTGCGGTATCTCGCCCACGTACTCGGTAGGCCGAGCTGTGCTTTCCGACGCTGTCACGCTCGTTCGGTCAGATAGATTCAATACCCTCGATTACACTGTCTCCAACTTGACCAGCTGGGGTTACAACGAGGTGCAGCAAGACAACAAGACGCTCGGCGGATCAATGGCATATAAGCTCATTCAAAGAGGTCTTCCGGGCTGGTTCCCGTTTAACTCGGTAGCTGTCATGCAACCATTCTATACAAAGAAAGCCAATGCGGCAATCGCTCGAGAGCTAGGCACTATCGATCAGTACACTCTGGACGACCCGCAGCCGCCGAGGAAGGCCGTCGTCCTTTTCACTAGTGAAGCTATCAAACAGGCTCTAAGCCAACCCCAGAAATTTGTCGTGCCCTGGCTACAACCCATTAACCTCTTGTTTCCCGGTAAAAAGGATCTCGGTTGGTTCATGCTGTCAGGCGACGAGCCTCGCAACTTCGAAGACCGCGCGAACATGTTAAAGGTTATACGCAAGATCCCGAACCTGCATAACGCGGTCCACGAGTTTGTGCAGCGCGTGGGTACGCAGCTGATTGAGAAGGAGACGTTCGAGTTCAAGAAGGGTCTTAACCATATTGACATCATCCGCGATGTCGCCATCCCGCTTAACGCGCAGCTACTCGCCGACCTCTTCTATTTCGACATGCGCACTGATGAAAACCCAAACGGGACACTTGGAGCCGCCGAGCTCTACGGGAACCTTCTCGACATCCGCATCTGGGGTGTCAATAACAATGATCCAGCGCAGGCATGGACCCGCCGTCGCCGTGCCCAGGAGGGCGCCAAGGTCATCATCGAGTCTACCCGTAAACTCGTCGATGAGGTCGCCCACAGCCGCGGTTTAGGATTCGGTATCCTTACAACCATATCCCACGTACTCTCCCGGAAGGCCGACCTCAGAGAGGATTCACTTCGCGCTTGCGGGCACAAGCTCGTCGAGGAGCTACTAGCCGAAGGCTACTCAGCCGAGAAAGTTGTTGACACCCTGTGGCTCACTGCCTTCGGCGGTATTGGCGTGCCCGTTACTGCAGTAAGTACCCGGGGCAAATCCACGCCTTGAAAACATTGTCAAAAGTCTGTCGTGCTAATGCTTCTTAGTTCTACGAGGTCATGGAGTTCTTCTTACGTCCAGAGAGCGCATCTATCTGGGCCGAAGTTCAAACTCTGGCGCAAAAGAATGACGATGCTGCGCTTCACGCCTACGTTATCGAGGCCCAACGTCTTACTAGCACCCAACGCAACATGCGCGTTGCGACGCAGCCGGATAAGCTCGAAGGCAAGACGATTCAACCGGGCAATTTAGTGATCTTGATGCTCGTAAGTTTTTAAGCTTTATCAACAGTACTTGCTTTTATTTTCCGCTCCCACTTCTCAAAAATATGTTCAAAAGTACTGACTACATGAAAGGGAGAGGCTGGGCGCAACCCGTCAGAGGTTCCCCACGCCCACGAGTTTGACCCGTATCGCAGTACAGATGCTGTGACATCCTTTTCGTATGGCCAACACGAATGCCTCGCCAAGGATGTGGCGCGCGCTTTCATTACCGGACTCGTGAAGCTCGTGGCCGATCTCAAAGGGCTACGCCCAGCACCAGGTCAAATGGGCCAGGTGAAGACAATCCAGGTCGGCTCCGACAAGGCGTATCTCAACGATAGCTGGTCCTACCTTGGTTTCGACGCTAGCAGTAAGTTTTCCCTACGTTGCTGTCGTGCTGGTAGTTATTCTGAGATTCTAACTTTCTCGGCAGCTTGGAAACTCCACTTCGATGGCAGAGGAAAGGGCAATTTCGAGGGCAAGAGACAGCCTACGGCGTCGATGGAGCTGCAGCAGTATTACCATCTTCTTCAAAAGCGCAAGGCCGAGCTCTTGAATTAATCTTGGCTGGTCTAAGACATGATGTAGTACGGCTAGCTTGAATTGAGATGTGTTGTTGAAGTGATGTCCCTAGACAATTGTAGGTTGTAACATCCATGGATCTCTCTCCTCATGTGATACAGATGGCAGGAGCAAAGTGATATGTACCACACGCACCTTACCTACATGCGGTTAGACAGATGAGCGCAATGAAATGGATCTTGCTATCCCATTATCTCGATGTCGGAAGGTGCTACTTTGATTCGTGATGGAAGCAGCAACGTACAGAAAGTGAATCAGGTACATAACCTACACATATGTGGAGATCACCCTAGCAATTATACCAACAAGCACAGCCTACATACATGTAGGTACCTGATAAGTTAAGTTGATTCATTATTCTCTCAACTTTGGTGTTAAGTCTTCGAAACTTCCACCCTCCGGCAGTGCAAGAGAATTACATCTCTAGGTCATACCATAGAACCAGGACTCTGAAGACCATGGCTTTTCTCGATCTCCCAGACGATATCCTGCTTGAGATACTAGTATCCCATTTGCGACCCCATCCGCCACTCACGCCTGGTTGCCCATACAACCTCCCATTCTTCCTCTGGCAAGGCATCGTAGAGGCAACGAATGAGGACTCTTTCAAACTAGCGGGCGTGCTTCGTTCAACTGCGTTGGTATGCCGCCGACTTCACAACATTGCAATTAAGGCTCTATACCGATACATTCCCCTGTCTACCAAAGATGACTCCTCTAAGATTTTCATTTCTACTCTATCGAAACATCCTCATCTCTCAGTCTACATAAGGTCCGTCGATATTAATTGTGAGCACTTCGAGGTCGCAATGGGCATTAAAGATCTCTTTTGGCTTCCCAACATCCACACCATATGCATACGTAAGTGCCCATGGGTAGATTGGCATCGTCGGGCCTTCAAAAACTTAGACCATGTGCGTACATCGCCGGTTCAGGTTCTCAGATTTACAGAGTGCAAACTCGATAATGGTCCCCTCAGTCAAATTTTAAGCTGGCCAAAGGCTCTTAAGCAGTTATGGTATCATGCAGTGATAGAACCGTATGAGGACAGACGACGGCGTGAACTCGACTGCGGTGATGTTCAACGGGCCTTGGCAACGCAGGCGGACTGTTTAGAAGAGGTTGTCCTAACAGTAGTGGCCTACACGTACAGGATTGTCGGGGGAGTACTTGATTTTCGCAATTACAGCAAATTAAAAAGCTTGCGTATTCAAGGGCGGTTCTTGCTGAACTCAAAGGCGAATGACAAGCTTTGGGAACGTTTGCCGAAGAGCTTACAGGAGCTCGAAATTGGGTATCTGGATCGTGATACGATAACTGACAATCTCCAAGACTTCGAGTGCTCAAGAGTCGATTGGCTGATGGGAATGTTTGGTAAGATGGTGGCTCCCGAAAACGAGGATAATCCTAAGGGAGTATTTACGCCGTCACTCGAGAGAGTCAGGCTCGTGGTACCCTTGGTGGAGAGGATTCTCGAGCCAGAGCTCGAGGAAAATCAAACGGAGGCAGATTTTAATTTCGATTTTGACGAGCATGGAGGTATTACCGACCCAGTCGTTAATTGGCGACCACCCTCGAAGTTGATGGGGAGTTCCAAAAGAGCCGGTGTCAGCCTTAGCATATATGCTCTCACGGGGGGACGATATCGATATACTATAGAAGGCGACAAGGGATTCGAAAATGTTTGGGAAGACACTTGGGATAGATTTAATGGGATGTATCGCCCACCCACTCGGGTACCTTAAGACAAACCTAGAGATTATATGTAGCTAAAAGTACTTATCTCGATGATTTTCTAGTTAGAAACAATTGACATTGATTTGTTTTAACAGAGTAGTGTTAATAAATTTGGTAATGCTAATAGACAAGTACAAAAATAAATCAAGTTAAAATGGACCGGGGGTCCTTCCTCACCATACGGTACCTATTTACCGTGTAACTAGAAAATACCTACCTACTGACAGGGTCGAAGCTAAAACACGTTTTATAACCTCAACTTAGTCGCGGTATAGCAATCTCATGTGCTAGGTGTTCTAAATATATAACCCAACTCTAGGAGTCTAAATAATGACCTAGACAGTTGACCGATTGACAATATCGGTCAAGCCACTAGCACGATGTCTGTCGCTTTTAACAATATTCTCAACTTCCGGGACGTCGGAAAGATCGTCAACGACTACCTCGGCCGCAAGTGAGTGATTTGCTTACTCTTGTCATCAAATTACGAAATCATTGGTAGATGGGAACTAAATACCGCGGTAGAGTAGTTCGAGAAGGCGTGTTATACCGATCTGCGCGACCAGGTGAGAAAACAACCCCTCATACCTTCAGTCTATTCAATCTTATACGTCAAACGTTTATTAACACATCTTTCAAGATGATGCGTCCCCTACGGACAGGAAGAAGCTCAAAGACGAGCTCGGTATCAGAACAGTCATTGACCTCCGGACCAAGTAAGCCGACACCGCCGTCAACCCGGGTATAAAAAGGGCTAACGGCACTAGGACGGAGCATCTCAAGCGAGCAGAGAAGCGCCAAGCACCGCAGAGCGAGACATCGGCTCTGGTACAATCAAATACGGCGCTCGCGGAGCCCGTCCAGATCCCCGGGTTGCGGTACCGGCACATCAAGGTGACAGGCCGACGGTTCGAGAGGTTCATCTTGGGTCAACTTTCGTGGTGGAACTTCTTGTGAGTCTTTTTGTGTAGATCTCGCGTTGCCTCCTCAACCCACATCCCTGGCTAATGAGATACATACTCTCCATAGCAAATTGATCATCCTCTTCCTCTTTGGCTACCGCACTGAAGCCATCAGTCTGATCAGTCAAGACGTGATGCTACCGCGAGGCCTCGTGGGCATGGGCCTCATCACAGTGGACCACTCGGGCAGAGAACTAGCCGAGGTGAGTCTTAGCATCTCATACTACCCCTATCAACAAGCCCATGAACAACAATGAACTGATACTCATAGGCCCTCCGCACCCTAATCGAGCCAGCATCGCTCCCCATCCTCGTGCACTGCACGCAGGGCAAGGACCGGACCGGACTTATCGTTGTCTTGGCATTGATGGTGCTCAAGGTGCCTACCGAGGCAATCACATACGACTACATGCTCTCGCAAGCGGGCCTTGAGCCCGAGAGGGAGGCTCGGCTCGAAGAATTTAGGGAAATAGGCCTTACTGCCGAGTGGGCAGATTGCCCTCAACATTTCGTGCCCCGAGTCGAGGATCATATAAATACGAAATATGGCGGCATTAATGGCTATCTGGACAGCATCGGATTTGAGGATTCCGAGCGACAGCGACTTATCGAGGTGCTAGGAGCATGATATCCGGGGTTTCAGAAATAAGTAACAGCGCCGTTGATCGAGTTGGCTATACCCCTCAGCTTAGAGTAGACTTAAAAAGATCACATCACAACTAAAGAGACATTCGAAATCATTGGTCAACATAGTCTATTTCTTTCGAAAGCGACCCTGCAACCAGCAGCGGTACATCTTCAACCGCCGCGCTCTATTGACGAGCATCCTTCTATCAACGCCAAGCTCCTCTATATCAAACAAGGTTTGCTTCGTCTCCGACTCCGAAGAGCTCGTAGTCTCGTCACCCTCCGCTCCATCTTTCGGAGCCAAAGTTGTCCCAGACCATATCTGAGCGAGCTCGTCCTTCTCGAAAAAGTAGACCCGCGTACCATCACCTCTAATGTAGAAGTTCTCTTCTAGATATCGACCTTTCTTGAATCGGACCTGTGCTAAATCACCTCTGCCATAATCGCGGAAGCAAACCTCACCACCTGGTTTCAGTACGCGATAGATATTCCGGACGGCTTGTTCCCACTGCTTTGGGGATAGAGCCGAGAATATGAAGATCATAAGGACAACGTCTACGCTGTTCTCCTCGAGACCAGGAGGGAGGACCTCACTGGCAGCATCCCATACATCGGCCTGCATGAAGTTGGGGTTATACTCTTCATGATTACGCATCACTTCAACAGCCTTTTTGGAGAAGTCACAAGCATGCACTTTCAGCTTGGGGTTCTTGTTGTTGGCCAGAATGGGAAACGCAGTGTTGCCGGCACCGGCACCCACTTCCAGGATCGTGACCGGACCAGCATCTTCTGCGGTAACTTTGTCAAGTATGGGAAACTCCTGTTGCAACCACTTGCGGTTCTTGAAGAAGTTGGCAGTGTTATTCTTGTAAAAAAGATTCCACCATTTTGCAGGGTCGGAATTGAATCTATCTGTAATTGCGCTTGTTAGCAGCGGTTTCCACTAGAGGCAAACATTGTCGAAGTGGAATAGAAAAGGTGCGTCAGATGGGAGCGAAAGAATTGATGGTAAGTTGGTCATCAAGGAAGTTCAGATGAACTATGCATTATTGGGGTATCATCAGAACACCAGGTAAGTAATGAAAAATGTAGTGAAACTTACGTTTGTCGAAATCGGAGACTGGCGACTCTCGCTGCATGGCAAACTGTTGCTCAGCATACTCCTTGTACGCGTCGTCAGTCTCCACATGATCCCACGCGTTGAACTCGAAGACATCGTCGTCTTCCTGAAGATAGCGAGATCCAAACTGGAAAGGATCGGTTCTCTTCTGGTTGAACTGTGGATCATGACTCCGGTGGGGAGGCAGTTCGGCTGTTGTAGTCTCCTGCACTGTCAGTGCTGAGGTCTTTTCCAACAACTCGTTAGCCGGCGACACGGCCGCACTGATTTCGGGAGCGGAAGCCATTGTGAGATTGCAAGGCGGCGCTCTTGGATTGATGCCTTCCTACTATGCCGCAGGTTTGTCACCGGAAATATCTATTCGCTGGCATTCTAGGAACGGAGTGTTAATCCTAGAGCCTGGAGAAAGCGGTTGGGTCTGAGATAGAAGTTGAAAGGAAGTGAAGAAAAAAAGGTAGCGTAGAAAATTTAAGGTGGAACAAAGTGGGGGGCATTTCAGCACTTTCTTATCGATAATTGGAATTGTGGCTGGTCTACTTAGACGTCACTTTTTAGGACCGCAAAGATATAATCGCAATCACTAGCAAACGAGCATCTTGTCGTATAATACTGCTTTAGATTTCCTTTCCATTGTTCTTCGGGGCTTATACAAATAAAAAGAAAAGACTGGCTAGAATGGACCGCTTATAGACTTTTAAGATTTCTACCAAAATCACGATCACTCTACCTTCCTCCCAACTCGAGCTACAAATCCATACGACCCTCCCGATGTCGATAGCCCGCACCCTCCCACACCCACGGACGGTCCGGCTCCTCTCTCCTCTCCACTCAAGACCCTTCCACCTTAGACGCAGCTTCATAACCCTCCCCGACACCTCCCCGCAAACTCTAACCGCGGCGCGGCGTCTCCCCTACAACCACTCTCAGCTCTACGACATAATCGCCGACGTCGACTCATACGTACGCTTCCTGCCATACTGCAAAGTATCCCGCGTAACGCGCTGGACGCCCACCCCAGACTCCAATAACCGGCGCTGGCCCACACAAGCGGATCTGACAGCGGGGTGGGGCGGTTTCGAAGAGACGTACACGAGCCGCCTGTTCTGCGTGCCCAGTCTCGGGATCGTGGAGGCCATTAGCGGGGACGCCCGGACCGAAATCCCACCGTCGGAGCTGCAGAAGCAGGGGCTATCGGATCCTGGGCCTGGCAGCGGAGGAGGCGGGGACGGCGTCTTCAAGAGCTTGGTGACTCGGTGGACGGTCCAGCCGGCCGAGGGCGCGACGCGGGCGGATAATAGGTCCCAGCACGACTGGAGCGACGTGCGGCTCAGCATCAAGTACCAGTTCGCGAACCCTTTGTACATGGCCGTGAGCTCCGCGGTCGCCGATAAGGTAGCGCCGATCATGGTGGAGGCGTTTGTCGAGCAGGCGAAGAGGGTCTTAGGGGAGACGGGGAAGAATGTGGGAGTGTCGCGGTGACGATTCGCTTCTTCGCAATGCGTCGAATCACCATCTCCCCTCATACGGTATAATGATACACCATATTCTCACGATGAGTTGTCTTGTGGTCGGTCAGGAATTGGACCTTTAACGGACAACGTGCGGGCTTCCTTGGACATGCTAGTCTTGACTAGTTGTACCTGGATTTTATTATAATGGACTGTTGTGTACAAGGTCTTAAAAATAGAGGATCTAGATCACGATAAATCTCAGTGTCGACAAGAATAGAATAATCAAATCTCGAATCAATTCAGCACCTACGATAAACTCCTAGTTTAAATATGTAATAGATCATTCCCTGCGCTTCGGTGTCTCCCCAATCTTGCTCACTTATGACGCCGTCCAAGGATATAGTTAGGTAGTTACCTGGTAGATCTCAAACAAATGCCCGCCATCTTGAAGGAACATTCATATACCTGTCTTTCTCTCATTGTACATCTCGTCATTCTTCGCGCATAAGACATCGTCATCCCATATAAAAACTATAGTTCCAAATGCAAGTCCGGTAGCAGTACAAAAAAATATACAAGTCTACCGTATCGAAGCCATGGCGAAATGTAATCCCCCGTGATAGTTATTACTCACCCACACCAGGTGCTCGAAGAAAAAAAGCCCGCGAAAATGCCGCTTTAAACAATTACGTCTCGAGCCGGGGTATAATGCAGAATCAGAAACTCCTCAAAAATGAAATTGGAGATGGGATTGAAACGAGGACTGGAGCTCGGGCGATTGAGAAGAAGCTGTTAATGTGGCCAAATCAACTTGCGAAGATGCCTAGAATGTAGCCATGTGCAATAATGATTCACCGCCTGGTCCTACTAACACGAATCGACTTGTGAGCTCACGTAACAAAAAACATGACAGACTTGGCTACTGACCTCTTGCTTTTAGAGGACTTCGCAGCCCCTCCTCCTATCCATCCAAGCACTCCACTCTGAATCTTTTGTTTTGACTTCTTACCGTCAGGCTTGTTGACTTGCACAACTACGGGTGGTCCCCCGGGTGGGCGTGCGCCAACGCCGTTAGGTCTGAAGTTGCCCATGTTACCCATTCCCGCCATACCTGGATGGTGGTTCGGAGGAGGAGGAGGTTGTTGAGCACCTCCTGACGGACGACGACCCATCTGCCCAAAGCCTTGTGGCGCGCCGAACCGAGCACCCATATGCATTGGCCCAGCTTGTCCACGTCCCATCGCCCCTTGGGGCATGGCTGGTCGGTCCATGGGCCACATGTGCATTGTGATAGCCCAATCCGGTTCAATCACTTTCTCCCACACTTGGGGAAGGATGATCTCGCCATTTGGTCCAATAAGGTCGTAGTGCCCGGCTTGCACATGAGGGCCGATAACATCAACATGTAAGAACGCTTGCTTGATGAGCTCTTCCATACCCTACACAGAGTTAAATCAGCACAATGCTCTCAGTTAGATAGGTAAGACCTATTACGTACCTGCCAGGTTTGACACAGATGGAAAGGAAAGCTGAATTTTCTCCCAACAGCATCCTTAAAACGGATGGGTGCCTTCTCCTTCTTCTTAGTTGCTTCCTCTTGAGCCTTTTGTTTGGCTTCCTCTAAGGCCTTCTTTTTGAATGCCTCCTCTTCATCCTTCTTAGCTTTTTCAGCGGCCTTAGCAGCCTCTGCTGCCAGCCTCTCGTCTTCAAGTTTCTTACGGGCTTCGTTTTCGGCTTTGATCTTAGCTTCTTCTTCTATTCTCTTCTGCCTTTCCGCCTCCTCAGCAGCTTTCGCCGCGGCTGCGGCCTTGGCTGCCTCTTCAGCCTCGATCTTCTTGCGAGCTTCCAATTCAGCTTTCGCTTTGGCCTCTTCCTCGAACCTCTTCCTCTGCTCTGCTTCTTCGGCAGCCCTTTTCGCTGCAGCCTCCTTTGCCGCGGCCTCAGCCCTGATAGCGGCCTCTAGCTTAAGTTGAGCAGCCGCCTCTGCACGAGCAGCGGCTTCTGCCTCTCTTTGCTTCCTCTCCGCTTCAGCTTTTCGTTCAGCCTCCAATTTATCACGCGCAGATCGTTCAGCCCGGGCAATTGCCTCCGCTTCTCTGGCGGCACGTTCTGCCTCTGCCTTTCTTTCGGCTTCAATGGCTTCCCGTGCTGCTCTCTCGGCTTCCTTCCTTGCATCTTCGATTTCTTTTTTGGCCTTTTCAAGGGCAATCCTCCTTTCTTCAGCTCGAACTTCCTCATCTCTCTTCATTTGTTCCATTTTGCGCTGGAATGCCAATTCTGCTTCCTTCCTAATTTGAGCCTCAAGCTCTTTCTGTTTAGCTTCCTCTTCTTTCCTCTTCTGCTCAGCTTCGATCTCAGCCAATTTCTTCTTCATGGCTTCCTTCTCCGGGTCCTCTTTCGGCGGTGGTGGGGGTTCCGGAGCCGGGGTTCGGGAAGGGCCAATATCAGTTGGCGGAGGTGGAGGTGGGGACCATTGATATTGCGCCATGCCGTGCGGGACGGGATATGGAGGCCCTCCAAAGAAGTTCTGACCGCCACCACCGAAAGGCATCATCTCATTCCCTGGCCACCTGTGTTCATTATTATAGTAGTTACCACCATTCCCATTCATCGGTGCGAATGGATTTCCTCCATAGTGGGGACCGTACGGGACTACCTGACCGCTCCCTCCATATGGAGGTCCGTAACCACCAACATGGCTCTGGGGGTAGCCGCCGCGGCCGCCCGGGGCACCGCTATAATATTGGCCCCCGCCTGGCGGCGCGTAGGCACCGCGGCCGTAGAAGTCGTACTCTGAATCCAGGGTAGTGGAGGGGTTCGGCGGCTGCCGATAATCGTAGTGAGAGGGTGCCCTGTGTGCGATAGTCCTTTGCCGGGATGTAGGGCGTGCGGGACGAGTCTCTTGGTGGATACGCCTTGCAGGACTAGCTGAAGCTGAATCCTCCGGGTCAATTTCGTCCTCCTCGTACTCTTCTTCGTCGGTATCGGAATAATCGTCCGACCAGTCGTCGTCGTCCTGATCGTACGAGCCTCCGCTAGGCCTTGTGTCCTCCTCCTCCGAGTAGCTAGGTTCGTCCGAGATGGGACCGCTATGGCTATGGTGGCGTATACTAGGATGTGGAGTGTGCCTTCGACTAAAATAAGGGTTAATAAGTGAGCCTGGGAAATAACCTAAGGGTTATCTCTACTTACGACATTGGTGATGATTTGTTGTTCAGGTACCCTTTGCTCACGACGACCTACCTCAGAAAGTCGGAGCAAAGGGAGGTCAACAACTACGTGGTACTCGACTTTACAACTTCAAAGTGTGTTGGTAAACTGATTCGCAGATCGGCCTTTTAGACTGAACGTTGTCGCAGTCCGTAGAAACTTCGATCGTCGATTGAAGCAATAACGTGAACCAACCAACCTCTTGACAAATTTGTTAGTAAGTTGATTTAGAGAAGTTTCGCTTTACGAGGAGCGATGAAGGATGGTAAAATGTAAATATGTGTAAATATGCAGCTTTGTGTATGTGTGGTAGTGCGGAGTCATCGAAAGACAAGTTAAGGAATTTGAGATGCTTCTTTTTGTAGAAATAGTTTCTTGTGACAATTGGGTGGTGGAAAATTGTCTAGGGGGATCCCGGTTCTTCCAATGAGACAGGCTCAGTTGGGCGCAAAGGGATATCGAATTGGGTTTCTGTCCTGGAAAAAAAGGTGTGGAATTGTAAAGTTGGCGTGAATTGAAGCGGGGTGATTTGGACCCGGCTTAAGGTATGTAAAGCGGTATGTAATGCAATAAAGCAGTTCCGTCTTTTTTTTTGCTGTGGTGAAAGGTGGAAAAGGTGGAAATGTGGAAGGTTATTGAGCACAGACTTACTCTTTTTAGATACCCGGACGCAAAAGTCGCGGTCTGCGACCTATGCGACCACACGTAGTATGCGATGGACGATTTAAATGTTGGTTGATGTCGCAGAATTGTCGTTTCGCCTCGAAGGGCTAAAACGAGACACCGCGGTGAGCACTTTCGAATATGAGAGTGCGAGTCGAAGTGCGATCGACCACAATCTAGGTTTTGTGCGTCAGAAAAGACGAAGGAATAAGGAACTAGGGAGGATGGCGGGATCTTATAATAGTGGCACTAATACAGCAAGCCCACGAGCCCGTCGTCAGCGAGGGGCCAGCGCGCAGATGGATGATGACGGGGGGACGAGTGACACAGCCCAGAGGGAGGGGGCCAGACTATTAACACACTACTTGACTTCCTACACACACATACACGTACGCCGTACTACGGAGCACATATAGGCATCAAAGCTCTAGAACATTCAGCTCGGAGCAGATGTAGATCCCTCATTACAGAAGCACTAGCAACTAACATAGGCTTGGACATATTAAGTAGAAAATAGACAGGCAGAAAGAAAAGACATATGTTTAATAAGTTTCAAAGACTGTGTAATAAAAAAAAAATAACGTACGTCGAACGATGCTTTTGATCAAGTTGTTGGAGTCAAGCGTCTATTATTTCGATTTGTTTATCTCCTTTCTAGAGCTTTGGCGTTGTTCGTATAGCGTCGAGTAACAGCGGATAGGGAAAGAAATATGGGCGGAAAATGAAAAAGAATGTATGATGATGGTATCTTAAACTTGTCGATGTTCCGAAGCCAGCTTGGGTTTGGTAGCATTCAAGTATCCGTGGATGTTTCAGTGCTTGTTGTTGTTATGAAGCCCGTACTGTGTACAAATAATCCAAGAAGGGAAGGACTAATAAAAAAGCGAGGGAGGGGTCCTGGCAAAAGCACTGCAGGCGAGGACAGGCGGGTAGAAGGGCAGAAATAGTGTACATACGCATATAGAAGTTTCCACACCGCTGCGCGTACATAGCTAAACCCGACGCAGAACTCGCAGAGCACCAATGATTTCGAACCTCGACTTACACCGAACACGACAGCATTAGCATGACTGGGTGGCCTTCATTTTTCCAATTCTTCGTCCGGCGTAAGGTTTGAGTCTAGATTCCCAATCTCCTGTTGTCATTCAGCCTTGTTCCTAATGTTCGAATCGTTCATCCCATCCATAGTAAGAGCGCCACCCTTATATCGGGGTGTTCGGAGATTTGCCGTAGCATTTGTGGCTGTCATTGGGACGATAACCGGGCATTGTTCCTGATATTTCTGACGTCGACAGTATCAGTCGTTATCTTCTCTCTAGTTACATGCCAGCAATGCATGTCCGACATAAGCCTTTGTTATCATTTGGGATGAATTGTAAAGACTGGTCACGGGGGCGAATTGTGGGAGAATCAAATGCTAGTTCGCAGTGATCGAACCAAGATCGAGGTCTCGTAAGACAGGGGCGGCGTGACGAGAATATCCCTCGCCTTGAAACCAATTCAGTTCTCGAGCCCAGGTCTAAAAAAATCGATGGCTGTTCACGTCTACTAATAAAGCCTTTCACTCACCCACAGGACCCTTTGGCGGATTCAATATGGCCTCTAGAAGCCATCAATACGTGGTCTCGTAGGCCGCCTGTTAGTAGATACACAGTTAGGTGGTATGGGGACTCGACGCATTGTTTGCTGCGACGACTTCCGTTAGGATGGATTGCCAGCGAGTTCAAAAACATCTTCATCATGTAACCGAGAAGGGCCAATCCCAAAAGAGAATTATCAGGAAGAGCAACCCTACCAGGACCAATGGGGATGTGAAAAGATGGATCCAGAAACTTGTCTGCGGCTGGATCCGTCCTAAATGTCGCTTGCTGTGGAACCTTGATTACTTTTGGCTAGACGGTGCCCGACGACGTGACCTTTTTTTTGCTGCCCAAATAAGCTAATACGGAACCTATGCGGTTGCAATGCGTCGAGATCTGAGTATATGCCGAAAATCAGGCACTAGAAGATGAGCCACTTGCAGGATTCCTTCTCATTGAATTGCAATGCCGCCTTTTCTGATTCACGATGGCCAAAAGTTGCACGACTGGTGCCACGTGCAATTCATACTGTAGGAACAACCATCCAGTAAAGTAGTTGGCCAAACCCAGCTTATTGCATATCTAGCCCAGTGGACACGTCTGTCTGCCTGAGTCCCACCGCTTCTTTACTATGTATACGAAATCCACCTAAGGCGCCAATTGTCAATTCCGCCTTCCTCTGCATATGCCAGTATGCAAGCTTCATTTATTAGTTGCACAATTTCCTGCAAATTACGGCAAGGAATTCGACCATGTGAACGAGGCTAATGTAGGCATCGTGGCGGACTCCTCTAGAGTCTGCAGTGTGGCGCTCCTAATGTAAACGGTAACTCCTCATCTGACAATGGCACTCGAGTCATTCTCAAGGAGTTCCCGGGTTGCCTTAATTTCGGCTTCATCGTATCCTTGCCAACCCTTTTCTCCTGCTGAGCTACGCCGCACAATTTCGGCGAGCTTTTCAGTAGCCATCTCGTCAAGTTTACTAAGTGTGGTTGAATCAGGTATAGAGAATCCGTCAGAGGCTGTCTTATTTGAGGATACCTTCTGGGAGCCGCTTAAAAGCTGCTTCGTAGTCTTATTATTCAAGTCAGTCTATTTCTTATTTGATTACCAAAGCTTTCGAAAATGCTCACTAGTTTAAGACCGTAATAACCTCGTAGATAGCCATCGCACAGCTCGATACTTCGGCTGAATCGTTTCAAGGCCTCGGCCAGTTGACTTGCGTTGTCTGTTGACTTCGCAGCAATGAATAAGACCTCGCCCAAACGAGCATGTATCTAACAAGTCTGGTTTTAGCGACAGAAAGCTGTAGCACATAAAGGGGAATACCAACATTCCAGGCATTTGGCTGTAGGACAAGGACCTCCTCGAGCGCAAAGATGGCTTGCGGGTACAATCCTTCAGAAAAGTAAAGGTCGGCAAGCTCGCCCCACGCCTCGGCGTCCGTAGGCGAAATATCAAGAAGCGATATCAGAGCACTGACAGACTCAGAAATGCGTCCCATGGATCGCAGAAGAGCCACACGACGCTTCAATATGGGCTATCAACAACATCAGCATCATTGCACTGGGCCATGGAAAGAGACGCTTACAATGTTGGTTGGATTGTCTTGTAAAATCTGTTCATATTCCTTCAGAATAACGTTTAAGGTGGCAGCATCGTTAGCGTCAGCCTCTTTGAGAAGGCCTTTTAGGGCCATTATACGTTCATTATCATTGCCAAATCTGTTCACAAGTCTTTCCAGGCATTGATGGGCTGACTCGTCGTCTCCAGTCCGAAGGCAGGATAACAGAAGATTTTCGTAAGTTGTCCATAATTCGGGAGTTTCAGGGGCGGAAAGGAGAGACTGGAAAACAGATGTCGGTATGGCACCTGTAGATTTTCCAAGTATGCTGGGAGCTTGTTGTGAAAGATGCAAAGCCACGGCTGGGGATAAGTGACTGGGAGGGTGAAGGAGTGAGGAATACATAGCAACAACAATGAATTGATCACCACGTAGATTAAGTAACGGTATTTCTCACGAGCCCTATGTTCGTAATGCCGGTGTTGTTGTAATATCTAGCATAAACTGGATGAGGCGGCGTGTACAGTAGTGTATTGAGGCGTGGTCAGAGAAGATAGGAAGGCGCCTTATGTAAGCTTTCATTTAAATCTTAAGTCAAACGCACGGTGGAGCATTGGTTCCCCAGACCCCACTAGGTTACTAATTCGGTACGTATACTATCCGCTGAAACTGCATGTGCTCATTCAATTCTACATAGTCACATGACCTAAGCCATTGCATCCCTACATACTCCGTACATTCATGTAGGTCCAGACAGCCAGAGCTGCATTCTGGTATTCTAGACGACGTGAAATTTGTGAGAACTCGGAGAAGGGTTTTCCCCCGGTGCTAACTGGTATATACTTCTCACAAAATATTCGCCTTCTGAGTTTATATTATAAAACCATACATGGCATCTGGTACTTTCACTTTCAATGTTCATCCTAGCTCTCAGTTCTGTCCATCATTCCCGCTCAAATCCACAATTAAACAAGCGGGCTAGCTCTACGGTACATGTCAGATCTTGACTACATACATGTAAATTGTAGTCTTATGACACATGCAGTTAAGTGAACAAATTGTCACCGACGTTACTCTGCAGAGACCACATCCAGTAAAACCCTTTATAAGAGAACCATTTGCCAGTATACACTTTCTAATTTAAATTAGGACGCAACTCAACATCTAGCTCGAGCTTATGTAAGACAGCGTGGCTCAGGGGTCCACACTGAGCCACCCCACCAAGATACCAAGCCTTCCATGCGTTTATCGGGCGAGTTATCGATACGTACAATATTCCACATTACATACATACATAGATGTCATGTATACCAATCAACTACAGGCTCACGCCGACATGACCTTCTAAATGAACGACGAAGCTACATCGCCTCTGTGTCGTCCAGCTATCCCTGCGCTGGCAAGATGATGAACTATTCCTGGAATACCCCGAACCCGCAAATCCTCACCCATAGTTGATCGATCTTCCAAATCCGTCCTCAAGCCCTGCCGGCACTGGCAAAAGGTGCAAATCGGGCAATCATGTACGTGATCTAGCTGTGTCAAAATGGCTCCCTATAATGATAGTCTGTTAACATCTACGTTCAAGGTTCGAGAAGTCATTATACGACCTCATCCGAGGTCTAAGAAACCACAAAGGCAACGAGAAGGAATACATGCAGAATTGCCTGAAAGAATGTCGTTCAGAAATCCGAAGCCAGGATCTAGGTTAGCTAGGTACCTTTGGTCAATATTTTGCTAAGCTTATTGCTAACTCTAGACCTTTCTACTGCAGATCTCAAAGCGACAGCTTTGTTGAAATTAATATACTTGGAAATGTTTGGGCATGACATGTCATGGGCTTCCTTCAATGTCCTCGAGGTTATGGCTTCTCCGAAATATCATCAGAAGCGAGTAGGATATCTTGGCGCTATCCAGAGCTTCCGCCCCGATACCGAGGTCCTCATGCTAGCAACAAATCTCCTAAAGAAGGTATGGGACTTGATCGCCCGAGAGGATATGATACTAAATATGTTTTTAGGATTTGACAGCGGCATCGACGACAACTATCGCTCTCCCGATCATTACCCTTCCGCACGTCATCACATCGTCCCTCGCCCTCTCCGTTCTACCCGACCTCCTCCCGCGACTCAGTCATACACATCCCTCTATTCGCAAGAAGACGATTGTCACACTATACAGACTCGCTCTAGTTTATCCCGAAACCCTCCGTGCGGCCTGGCCGAGAATCAAGGAGAGACTTATGGACAAAGGCGAAGACCCTAGCGTAACAGCTGCTATTGTCAATGTTATTTGCGAATTGGGCTGGCGGCGGCCTCATGACTTCCTCCCCTTGGCACCTCGGTTATTTGAGTTATTGGTTGACAGTGGTAACAACTGGATGGCAATAAAGCTGATTAAGCTGGTGAGAGACACGAAATCCCTTTCGTATTACTATCTGGTTAACTGTTAATTAGTTTGCGACCTTGACACCACTTGAGCCGAGGCTCGTTCGAAAATTGCTACCGCCTTTAACTGAGATCATCCGAACAACCCCTGCCATGTCCTTGTTATATGAGTGTATCAGTGGCATTATTCAAGGCGGAATCCTCGGAAGCGGCGAAGATACAGATGGGAGAGAAGAAATTGCATCTCTCTGCGTCAGCAAGCTTCGAGGAATGATAATGGTGGACGGTGATCCAAATCGTGAGTCTGGGCTTGACAAATCATGATTCAGTTTACTGATTTGATGGTATAGTGAAATACGTAGCGCTACTCGCCTTCAATAAGATTGTCGTCACTCACCCATGGTTGGTTGCCCAACAAGAAGACGTCATTCTAGAGTGCATAGACAGCGCCGACATTTCTATTCGTATAAAAGCCTTAGATCTCGTACAAGGCATGGTCAGCAGTGACAATTTAGTCTCTATTGTCAGTCGTCTTATGAGGCAACTGAAATTGTCGTCCTCAGGGGAACGCAAGACAGCAAATCTCTCAGGGTCGAGTCCGGGGGAATCAGACGATGAAGACTTGGAGAAGACGATCGACTCCGCTCCAAAGTCGATAAATCAAAGCCCTCCACTTCCTGACGATTACAAAATTGATGTGATCAATAGGATACTAAACATGTGCTCTCAGAACAATTACGGTTTCTTGGCAGATTTTGAGTGGTATATTGATATTTTGACACAGCTCGTTCGGTCTGCCCCATTACCACGGCCTATTAATGATGTGGACTCCCTTTCCCCATCTGGGAGATCAAACGATGGAGATATATCTGAGAGGATAGGGGCTGAACTACGGAATATTACTGTTAAGGTTCAGGCTCTTCGTCCCATGTGCGTTCGAGCTGCGGAGGCAATCATATCTCAGTTGAATAGCGAGGCCCCAATTGGACAAACTGTTATATCGGGGGCATTAAAACCGGTCTCTTGGATCATCGGGGAATTCTGCTCAGAGTTATCCTCGCCAGAAGATATCCTTGGAACCCTGCTACAATTGATACCAAAAACATCATCCCCGGAATCACTTGCAGCCTGTCTTCAGGCTGCCATGAAAGTTTTTTCTCTAATTGCAGGAGACCAATTAGCTCCGTGGACGCCTGAGCGCAAGTCGAAAATCACGCTCCTGATGGCCCGCATCATCCATTCCTTCGAGACCTTGGTGCTCCATCCAAACCTCGAAGTTCAAGAACGAGCAGTTGAGTTTACAGAGCTGTTGAAACTTACCGCTGAAGCTGCTTCTAGCCAGGAAGCTTCAACAGAAACTAGTTATCAAGATCCTCCTTTGCTCCTTACCCAAGCAATACCGTCCCTTTTTGCTGGTTGGGAGTTAAACTCAGTTGCGCCAGCAGCCCAGAAGAATGTCCCTCTCCCAGAAGGGCTAGATCTTGATGAACCTATTAATTCCAACCTCAACTCTTTGCTCGCATCAGCCGAATCGATATCTATACCAGTTGATGAAACAGATGAGTTTGAGAGCTATTACTACCAACGACCTGCTGCAACTAGTATAGCCTCGGAGCCAGCAATCAACAAGCTGGCAGATGGCCGCGATGAAGTCGCCACTTCCTACCAACAACCTACCGAAGAGACCTATCTAGACGCGGATATCCTCGCAAAGAGGAAGGCGGAAAGATTGGAAAGGAACCGTGACGACCCATTCTACATCCAGGAAAGCAGTTCTATACAGAGATCTTCTACACCAATACATAACATCCTTCAAAACTCCAACGGTCCCGACCTAGACGTGGACTCAATCCCTATCATGGAACTTGACCTCGACAAACTCAGCGCCGGCGTCGACCATTCCCAACCCCAACCCTCCAAACCATCCCGCCGGCCACCGCGCCAGAAGATCGTCGTGGCGGCAGACGAGAATCTCGGGAGCAGCGGCGTCAGCACGCCTCGGAACTACGACTCCGAGAACAGCACCGACGCCAGGGCCCGCGCTGCTCACAGCAAGAAGCTAAAGCAGTCGTTGCTCAGCGTAGACTCTACTAGTATTAGCGCGCTGAGCCTCGAGGATGATTCCAGTGGCAAGCTGTTCGACCCCGAGGCCCAGCAGCGCGAGGAGGCCGAGATGGCGCGCGCCATGAAGGAGGTCGAGCGCTTGCGCCTCGAGATGCAGCGCGCGAACGAGCGGATCCAGGTCGCGCATGGAGTGGATGCGGCCGGGACCGTGGTGGTTAAGAAGAAGAAAGCGAAGAAGCCTAAAGTAGTCGGGGTTGGGGAGGGTGAAGGTAACAGTAACGGGAACGGCGAAGAGGGTGCGGAGGTCAAGATCAAGAAGAAAAAGAAGAAAGTGGCAACCATAGATAACGGCGAAGGGAATGCTGGAGACGTGGTGAAGCCTAAGGCCAAGAAGAAAAAGGCTAAGCCGGCTGAGATCCAGGATAGTTGATGAGTATGTGTAGGCGATAGGAGTAGTAGGCTAGGCATCCCGTACTCGCATACTTAGACGGCATAGCATCATGAAGCATAGTTACGATTTCAAGCATGTTGGCTCCGTCTCCATTTGTGACAGGGGTCCACTACCTAAAAAAGGGGTGTTCAGGGGTTCATACAAGCCCAGAAACTACGAAATCCAATACAAGTCTTTAAGATTCAGCTACATGTCATGTCAACGTACAAACGTATGTGCAAGCTGTCCTGGGCCGCCCACCAACCACCGTCACCGTCACCACCAAATTTTTTAGAAACTTCCATTGCTATAATTGCAGCCGAGACAAAATAAAAAGGAATAAAGCAGGTTAGGAGGTAAGTAATGCCTGCCTCTCCATCACGAACTCGGGATATATAAACCCCCTCGTTCCCTCGATATCGTAAGGGCGTAGCCGTGGCATAGTCCAATAACCTTAACATTGTACATGCGGAATGCGGGAAAGAGGCAAGTGGGAATCGGAAGAGAGGCATTTGCATTATGCATTACAGCTCACAACCGTCCCTGACGTATCCTTGCCGTCGTAGGACACGCATACGCCTTCCAACGCTGCTCCGCTTAGATGTGTGCATTTTGCCATAAAACAAGATCGCGTGGTTTCGTATCTGTTAACTGCTTCCCAGCGCTAGCTCGTAGCTACCCACGCGTTACTAGTCGTCCATGGGCGCATCTACAAGTGTCACGCCGCGGTCCTGCGTCGGCGTGCTCACTCTAGCGTCCGCCGCTTTGCTCACTGGCGTAGACGGCGTGCTACCAGTTCCCGCACCCGAAGCTGAGGATGCTGTAACCCGTCGTCCGCCTACGAATCGCGCACTACTTCTGCTTAGACTATCCCTCTTTGAGACCATAGAGTCGCCGTCCGCGTGGATATGTTTAGGCGAGTCCCCGTTTGCGCCTCCATTTACTTCAGAAGGCGGAAGGCCCGATCCATCAGGAACCTCGAGGCTAGATCTTTTTACCGTGCCTAAGCTACCGAGGCTGCTGCGGTGTCGCTCGTTGGCTGCTGTGGGGCTGGCGATGGGGAACCGGGTCTCGGGGCCCCCAGTGCTCCTATCACGTCGGTGACGAGTCCCGGGTGCCGGACTGGTAGCGCGACCGCGTGAGCCTGCTTTCTCCAACAGGGCGCGCTGCCTTTCTTCCATGTGGGCTCTCCTATTACTCTCGTCTGTGCTGATAGCTCTAGGTCGGTTGTTATTAAGGGACCCCGAGTGATTTAGGCTCGACATGCGCTTCAGTTCGCTGAAGATGGCCTCTTTGTGTGCGAACAAGTCGCGCACTAGGCGATAGGCATGTTTCTCCTCCATTGTTAATGAAGTCTCGGTCCGAGGCCGCAAGATACAAGGGGCTAGAGATGTCGCCAATTCATGCACGTATTGCTCGTCCGCTGACGTCAGGTCTATCAATCTAGTAAAGTGATTCATACATGCGTCAAGCGTGGCGATGTTCGTTAGGCGTAGTTGTGATAGTGTCTGCTGTAGAACGGCAATGCGCGCTTCGTCGGTGGAATCTGACGTCGGGGTTGTGTAGATGGTTCGGATGATCTCATATACATGAGAAGATACCAGCGAGTCTGGGCTTTTAGTTAGTAACCGCTATTACCTTGTTCGAATTAAAATGGAAACATACCAGGAAGTTCCAGAAGATATAGCTTAAGCAGATGCGCGACGGTGGGAACGTCAAACTCGGCGAAATCGTCAGGAGTGCAGGGTTTGCCATTGTTAATCTTTGCTCGTAATTTGTGAACTTGAGGAAGCTGAACTTCTGTAAGCCATACTCCTCGTCTCGCTTCATCGCCTTCTAGGTCCGGGTAGTGGTTATCCAGATATGTCAGGATCGTCGTGATGATAATGGGGACGCGCTTCTTATCCGCTCTTGCCCTAGCCTCCAAATCCACACCGAACGTCTGCTCATCAACCTGGTTGTAATAGTTCTCATAAGTAATAACTTTGGGAGCAAAACGACCTGTCCTATAATTCTCCAGGAGGTATCGCAAATCACCCATAGGCTGGACTGTCTCCTGGTACAAGATCATGCGGTCAACTGTGGACTGTAAGCTCGGTATGACATTTCCAATAGTGCCCGAGAAGTCGAGAATGACGGTCTTGATAGCTTTCAGTCTGTCCAACTCGCAGCGCTCGAGGAACTTTAGATGCACGAAGATGGCCTCCTCCAGCTCGCAGCGCATTTCATCAAGCTTTCGAACAGCCGCCTTGTACTTCTCGTCGGCCTCCCTTGCCTCGCGCCGCAAGCGTTCCGGCGGAGTCTCGTTGGGGTACGGGTTGCTGAGGACGTTCCAACCGGACAAGTATTCGCTGACGGTACCCACGACCGGAGAGTCAGTTGAGTTTTCTGGAGAGGTGGGCAAGGAAAACGTCCTTGCAAATGTCGCCTTCTTCTCCGGAACTCCTGCTAATTGGAATGCCCTCGGTCGCCATTGGTAGAAGAGTTTCGAGCTGTTCGCAAAGTTGTTTCCAACATTACCAACTAGGCGAAGGAAACCGTTTGACACTAAATCCTGGCCGATTCGTTCGGAGTAGCTGACACTAGTTGAACCCATGTGCCTTTGTAGGTATTCGACTATATCAGAACCGGATGAGGTATTGACGTATGTACCAAGGATAGGCACTTTAGTCTCGCCCATTTTTATGGTGTTCAACATATGAGCTAATATCTTCTTCACTTGCTCAGTCTGGTAGGTCTCATCACCAATCTCGAATATCTCGTCATCTTCCTCCTCTTCTTTATTAGGCACCACCTTGATCTCGGGTATATTCTGGTTCTGCTTCGGACTCGTCTCCGGGTCTTGGAAAGCTAGCTTGTTTTCTTCTTCGAGATCTTCGACTAGACGACACTTGTTGAAGTAGTTGCTTCGTAACTTCTTGACTACCTCGGCTTGGCGATCGTGGGCCTTGATGCGTGTCTGCAGTTCATCTTGCGAATCTTGAATGCGGGACTCGTGGGCGTCGCACCATCGCGCAAACGGATTTACGACCAGATCCCTAATACTCTGTGCTATCTTCTTGTGATTTTTTGCAGCATCCTCCATCTCGGTGCGGACTCCATCGTATGCCTAGGCAAATAAGAATACATGTTAGCTACGACGTTCTTATAGGATACGGGTGGAGAGTATCGCAGTTCGTACTTTTCGCAGGCTTGCGCCATCGTCACGCGTGAAACCCCCAGTGATCTTGTCGGCCGCCGGCGCAATATCTCCAAGTCGTTGGCCATAAACCTCTTCAGCTTCGGCTCGCATCCGAGCGATCGTTAGGACTTGACGGTTCTCCTGGACTCCTTGCTGGAGTTTAGTGAACAGGACGCCCAGGCCTAAAGCATTGTTAGCATTCGTATATAACAGATCTACTTAGTTTGCGGTTTCTTTCGCGCTCACCTGCGGCGTAGTCGGTTGACCAAAAAGAATCTGCGAACCCCGGCATGGTGATGACGCAGTCCTCTATTAATTTGGGCGCTCCGGGGTTTTTTTTTACCAGTGATTCAAATGGGGAGATTGCTATGTCTGACTCAGGAGCGGAATTGCGATAAGGCGCGAATGTAGAGCTGGCTCGGTATGCGATGTAGAACCAATGGCAGGAAAGGAGAAGGGCAGAGGGATCAAGGGCAGCCGGGCGTAAGAAAGCTGAAAATCGGCGGGTATCACAAAACGGGAATGCCGTGTCACTATTTCAGAGCTACCAGAGAGGAGAAGAAGAAGAATGAAGACGAGTTGTGTTCTACAAAGTAAAGGAGAGATTGATTAGATGCGAAAAGTACAGAAAGAATGAATGATAAAACAGATCTGTCTCCATCCGTTTCTGTCTCGCTCTTTTTACGAGATTCCTCCCAATAAAGCACTTAGAGGGAAAGCTTGGACAGCGAAAAAGCACCTGAAGCTTGAAAACTTCATTGGTCCAAGGTCGGACCTGCAGACTCCAGGGGGGTTTTAGAGCAATGGAGCACTGGAGCAATGGGGACTTCCCTTTGTTTGCATTGTACATACAGGAGGTATGCACATGTAGCCTATGCGCCTTCTATACCAATCACTTAGGTCACTTACATGGGTACTACGTGCATAAGTACCTTTCCCTCAAAACCATTACGTAGTTCTCGGTAGCGTAGGCTGAAGTCGCTATCCGGCAGGTTACATAGCGTCTAAGTACCGCCCAGGTCCCGCTGACGACATTACCGTAGAACAAGAATGAAATAGCCCTGTAAGGAATCGTTTCATCCAAACTTTTCGGGCATCGGCCCTGTCAAGCCTTAGCAGGCACGTAAGCTACCAGGGTCATAAGAGGCCTCTCGATTATCGATATTTAACAAGTTCGTACTCTGTAATTAGATCCCATATTTAGGAACATAACCCACATACACATACACTAGGCGGTCAGGCGCATAAGAACTGTTCTAGACTATAGAAACAGAAAAGTGTTCCAATGAATAGAGATATAATAATTATGTATAAAACATACATGTATGTATATTGAAGCCCGTGCCGGCGTCAGTTGACGAGGTCTAGCCCGATCCATGTTGCAATTTGCAGATTGCCGGTTTCACTGATTGACAAGGTATCGGTATAGATATAGTGGTCCCGTGGTGCCGCGGTGCCGTAAGGTAACTCTAAGAAATTACAACGATAGCAATAAGGTAGCTTTGTAAGCCACATACAGGATACCTTTTGCTATCAACACTTCATATGTATGTCTCAGCATCCTCTCACGGACACATCACATACATACATCAATGTAAGACAATAATAACATACGTTGTTAGAAGTCATTCGTCTTACAACATGTATGAGAAAGTAGCACCCAGCGTTGACAGCGCGACAGCCGCTCGCTCTCGGCCCTCGTTCGTAAAGAGAGCAATTGTTATTGTATCATCTCTGCTAGTATTGGGTACACTGCTACACCCGACTTCGCGATGCCATCACCCATTATCAAAAGCATATTCTCACTTCTACCCGGCATCCATTGAACAGAGAGTCCATAAGATTCTTTCGCAAACTCCTTTGATAGGTAATATTTAGTTCGACTCTTCAACTGCTAAGTCTAAGTGACTAATAACCGCCAAGATGGGCACAATGATTTTGCTATCCTCATACGATTTCTATATAACAACCACATCTATAATGAGAACTTCACAAAGCCATTCTTGGAGGGCGGACTGCCAATGCACGTCGATCTCCCGAGATTGAGGGAAGGGCAGAACGGAGGCGCTTTTTGGAGCGTCTTCACACCCTGTCCCGATAATGGCACGGATTATTCGGATGAGAATTACGCTCCTAGTGAGGACCCAAATCTAACATACTGGCACCTTTAGCTAATAGTGAAATAGGTGTTCAGCTCACTTTACAGCAGATCGATCTTATGACCCGGCTGCAAAATGCGTATCCTAACGACTTCTCCGGTATTCCAGTGGACAGCAAAACCGCTGTAGCAGCCTTTAAGAAGGGCAAACTCATCTCGCCACTCGGGATCGAGGGCCTCCATCAAATCGGTAACTCGGTCGCTAACTTACGGCGCTTCTATGCTATGGGCGTCCGGTATGCCACATTGACACATAACTGCGGTAACATATTCGCCGATGCGGCTCTTTGGGAACATCCTTTTGGCAAAGCACCCCCGGTATGGGGTGGTGTATCTCCTAAGGGCCGCCAGTTAGTCAACGAGATGAACCGCATTGGTATGTTGGTCGACCTATCTCATGTCAGCGTGGACACTATGAGGGACGTCCTAGGTGGCAGCGAGGGATGGGCAGGGAGCAAAGCTCCCATCATGTTTAGCCACAGCTCCGCTTATGCGATCTGTCCGCACCCCCGTAATGTGCCTGACGATGTCCTCCATCTTGTAAAGGAGAAGAACTCTGTTGTCATGGGTAAGTTGATAGACAACTGCGTTCCCGAGTTTAGGCTAATTATCGTAGTAAACTTCGCCCCTGATTTCATCAGCTGTGTCGACAAGGGTGCCGAGAACGGTGTTCCAGAATTCTTCCCTAAGAATAATACTCTCTCCCAAGTGGTTGACCATATAACTTACATTGGTAATCTCATTGGATATGATCACGTCGGTTTGGGAAGCGACTTTGACGGCATTCCGTCCGCACCCGAGGGGTTAACTGACGTATCTAAATATCCGGACTTGATTGCGGAGCTGTTACGCCGAGGAGTCTCGGATGAGGACACTGGTAAGATCGCAGGTGGAAACATCCTGCGAGTTTGGGGAGACGTCGAGAAGGTTGCTGCAAAGCTGCAAGCAGAAGGAGAATCCGTGCTAGAAGATGATCTCCCAAGCCTACGTGAAGCAGAGGCGTATTTCCCCAACGTCCTATCCTGAATGAGGCGGCGTGGTCTGGATACTGTAACTTCTTCTAGGTTGGTAGCACGGGTCGAAGAGGTATCCATAATATGGCACGTAACTATAAACCGTAATAACTCGGAAATTAGTTTGTAACCACCCTTCATGAAAGTTGGCTGGCTTGTCAAAAGAACTAGCCGTGCAGAGGCTGTGATATTCAAAAATGTGGTCATATGAGGTGTTTTACGTATTAGCGGATTCTAGCATCAATATTCTTTGCTTATGTGATATATACTTGGATTTTATTTAGGATTTCAGCCTCTTTTAATGTAATTTTTTACATTTAATTTTACAAGGGAACAATGCCCCTAGACTGGTGTATAGCAAAGACGCCCATTCTCCGGATGCTTCTTCGATAATGGGTTAGAACATGTCGTAAACCTCTATTCAACGCCTTGCCTTAATGGCTCCAGAGATTGATGCTCTGGGATATATCGCGCGGGTGTGTCTCTATGGGGAACACTCCTGGAAATATGCGCCTTTAAATCTTAGAGTGTGTTCCTCCTCTCTCAAGGCAGTTGAGCTTCTTCGCGGTCTCGATTTGTGTTCTCGTCCGTTGTCCGCGTACAGGCAGGCCCATAGCGTGTCTCCTTCCTCTATATGTACCCATATCTCTCAGCCGCTTAATATTGTCCTGTACTATCCGCCTAGCGTCGTTCTCTATCGTCATCGTAGACAATTCGGCCGTTAGGGCTGTGATCGTCTTTGGGGCAACCGTGCCGAGTCTGGCAAGTGGATGTATCGTGTACTTGGCCATGATGCGCGCTGAAATCTGTGGACCGAGACCATAGAAACTCTCAAGAGCTTTCTATGTTGTTTGTTCGTTAGGAGCGCTTTCGCAAATTGCAGATCTCTGTGGACGCTTACCTTGACGAGTTTCTTCTCGTGGAAATTGACACCCATTATGAACACCTACATTGAGTCAATACTCTACTCTACTTATGATTTCAAAGATCTCGGAAACATACCATCTTGGGCGAATTAGCACAGAGGCCCTGCTATGTGTGATCGCACGATATTCTTCTCAAGTTCCAATTGCGGTGGTTGAGAATTGAGGCTTTCTATCAGCACAGCACGCACTGGCCATTGGATGATGGTGAATCCGAAAATGTCGTTGTAGGTACCTACTTCGGTGCTCCACTTGATAAGCTGATAGGCCGCTAACCGTTAGAGTGGCGGGCGGCCGGTGGTGGGGGGCCTTATGTGGCGGTTATGTATTTACATCTATCGACCTATGCAAAATTAACCGCTTATAGAGGGATTTCTTATATTCGTTATATTCATGAATTGTGCCACCCATAAGACCAATACTCTGATACTCTGCATGCGCATCGGCATGATGGATATCTACCTATATATAAATATTTTAAATCCCTCCATAGTGTTTGAATCAAATACCCGTACGTCGTAGCCGACCTTTTGTGACTATAATACAGAATACGCGAGTTAGAGAACTCACGGAGACCCTAGATATGAAAACCTCCAGCGCCAACGCTTCATTAAAGCCCCGATTAACCCAATACCTACGTCGTACCTAGCGACGTAATATAACCGATACTCATGCCTGAGGTAGGTATTATTACGACTCAACGTAACACCCCGTCCTTCTTCTCCGGAGCCCTTAATTCTCGCTACCCCTAGTCACTGCAGTTGTGCAAGATGTGAGAACGATAGGTGTCTGACTGTCGTGGCTATGTGACCATCCCAGCGCCCTACTCCGGTCCGCGTCTAGGTCCGCCATATGGAAGCTGTTGTCTGCAGTGGATGGCTTCTGTGGCCATTGTCCGTTATTACCAGTAGATGGCCTATGTACATCCCATGCTCGAGTTATATTAACACCACCATTCTCAGGACCGCTTCCGGCGACTAAAACGTCATTACTGCCTAGCGTGGTATCGCCGCGGTGTCGTAGACTCTTAATCAGACGGTTCAGTATCACGAATTCGAGTTTCAATTTCACGCCGTACACGGCCGGTTTGAAAGCTCCCTGTAGGTAAAATAAATTTGCGTTCTGGATTCCGAGAAGTGTAATGTCGAGACAAATGATGAGGATATTGGTATAAATAAGATGCTGAAGCATCGTTCTCTTCTTTTCGGCCTTTTCCACCGTAACTATAGAAACGGAGGACGGGCGCGGCTTTCGGAGTAAGGGCCCAAGGTCACGTAGAAATTTACGTGTTTGCCATATATATCTGGTGTAATTAAACATAACTTGTTAGCATTTTAACACTTCGTTTCTAAGATATACCTAGCATTGTTTTCTTAACACCGATGGCGACGAAATAGGAACGCTTCACTTACTGTCACGACGTTAGCTAATTCCTACATTGAAGACATTTGAGGATCTTTCTAGAAATCAAGGTCTAAAGTGACAAAAACGACATATTCGTATACTCACCAAGATGCTAAGCGCGGTCTCCTGGACGAAGAACACGAGCGTCTGTAGACGGTCCCAAACATTGTTGACAGGAAAGAGAGACGGTTTGACAGTTTGCTGTGGGCGAATCGGTTAACGGTGGTTGCCTAAACATCGACAAAATAATTACGAAAGAATTATATACCGTAAGAACACCCAATGGGATAGTGGTAATCCCAAAGACGGTTGACGTAAATATTAACACTGCCCGTGCCCAGTTGAGTAGGACACGTTCTGATGTGATAAGATGAAGTCGCGAATATAGGACCCATGATTGAGGTATAACCATCATTGCCCAAGTCAAGTAGATTAGAGTGATAGATGCTTTCAGATTAGACCATACGCCGAAGTCGGCAAGAATGATGAACAGCGTTTGTAGTATGACGCCCCAGATTCCGAGAGCACAGCTCCAAAAATAAAGCCCACGACGCCGCTTGAAAACCAAGAACAACGATATACTGATTTCAGCACCGACATACCAAGATACGCCAGCAAAAGCCGCCATGGCCAAAGCCACGGGTATATCCTGATCGACGACGCTCATAGTGTAGCTAGCGGATTACAGTACGGTACTAGTAGTCTGCGCATGGGTGATGACGGCAGAAGCGCCGAAGAAAAGGAGAAGCTTACTTCCTTGAGACTCGACTGTGGAGAGCCTGGGGAAGGACTCATGGCGGGGGAGGTTCCGGGGAAGAGAGATTTAGGAGACGGGAAAACATGGCACAGTCGGCGTTATTGTATGGATCCTACGGCTACCTAAACCAAGCTTTGCAAGTGCGGCAAAGCTGAAAAGGATTTTCTTGCAGGGCCGGAAAACATACCGAGTGTTAATTAGGAATGGTTCGAGTTATCGGACCGCCCTATGTGCCTTATGCAACCACTCGCACTTCGAGCATGGATGGCCACGCCTGAACGTCGTAATATTGGCGGGCGTCCTCGAGGTTGTGTTGCACAATGCACCAACAAGCTGAATCAAGGCATAAGTAACGACGCCCCAGGTCGGGGTGATTACTTTAAATGTTTCTCTATTTTTAGACGGCGATCCTTACGGTACTTGCCACCAATCCCACTCAACAACACAAAATATTTGTGTGTTTTACATCTTAGACATTATACTATTTTCACATTAGTACGATAAACATGTCGTTAGATCCGGTAGTTGAAATCCTTTAGATACGTCATCCAAGATTTGGGAATGTTTGTGAGGTGGATCGACGGATAGTCCCTTAAGCTTAATGGGTTTCCACAGACTGGGTCGTTGAGGCTCAAAAAAACCCATAGTCTCGGGCTTGTGGATAGTAGTGAGACCCATATGTACCTAGTATAGATATTTAGGTAGGTAAGTTAAATCAATGCTGGTCTCTACGTGGTGTTATGGTGGCTCTGAACAACGTAGAAGATGTGCCGCGCGAGCGGGAATCTCCAGTTGCATGTTGGTAACACGAGCATTTTCAAGGTTGTGTGTAAGATCGATAAATCAACTATTGTGCGACGGTGGCATCTTGCCCCCATCACGCACAAGGGCTTTGATTGGTATTTACCTACGACATAACGTATATTGTTTGAGGATGACAAACACACGAGCATTGGCCGATAGGGAGCCCTCTCGCCACTTCATAACGTCCGCCAGCCACCAGCAGAGGACAGGGTTGGAATGTACCTAATGTACCGCAAGGTGGGAGTCTCAGTCAAAGTTTTCCCCCTTACGACTTCGCGGCTCATACTCTCCAATCAATATCTGAGGATTCATTCCTTCTGCTACGTCTTGGCACATTTCTTACACATTTGTATCTCTTGCATATATGCCATAGATCGAATTATTATGAT
The DNA here is from genome assembly GCA_002120305.1 of Hypoxylon sp. CO27-5. Taxonomy (NCBI): domain Eukaryota; kingdom Fungi; phylum Ascomycota; class Sordariomycetes; order Xylariales; family Hypoxylaceae; genus Hypoxylon; species Hypoxylon sp. CO27-5. Next base: position 37,210 of record KZ112611.1, on the reverse strand, counting down.
TGGCTCAAGCTCGTGTGAAAAAGTGCTGACAACGTTGCGGATATGTAGGCTGTGCCCTACAAGGACATGCCTCGTAAGCTTCGGTAGCACAGCAGGTACGGTGCTACCTACATCAACAAAACATTTCTACCCTGCTATTTGTTGATTAGACCGGACGGAAAGCGCAAGAAGATCCGAATGTTCGGTTTGGCAAGGTAGGTAAGGTGAGCGGGGTTGAAGAAACTGCGAGGTGCCTGTTGTGCTTGCTCCTAGGTAGGAACCAAGGTGCGATCTCATATTTAATCCATATCAACGGTCCCTTGCATCTTTCTTTCCACAGCTATTAAACCCTGCCGTCCTCTCTTGATTCAAATAGTGTCATCTAAGATACCTACGCAAAATACTCAATTGACCCCTCACAATGGCGGCAACCTCAAAACCCTCGGCCCAAGACATCATTGCTGCTCTCAAGCTATCCCCGCACCCCGAGAAGGGCCACTTCATTGAGACATTCCGCGATGAACACAGCACATGCATCTACTACCTGCTAGAAGGTGAAAGCGGGCTCTCCCACTGGCATCGTGTATTGAAATCCGTCGAAACTTGGCACTACTACGCTGGTGCCCCGCTGCGGCTTTCGCTGGCCTGGAACGACGGCAGTCCTGTGCGAGACGTCGTTCTCGGCAACGACATCTTGAAGGGCGAACGTCCCCAGGTCACTATACAGAAGGCTGAGTGGCAGCATGCGCTTAGCCTAGGCGACTGGACCCTGGTCGGCTGCACGGTTGCACCACCCTTCACCATGGAGGCGTTTGAGATGGCGGAGCCTGGTTGGGAACCCAAGGACAAGGCTTGAAGGAGTTGTTAGAGGAGGCGAATGGATCTGTGCGACTTGTATCTGGTGATACAACGATGAAGGTTATGAGACTTTGCGACGCTCTATTAACGGATATCATGGTGCGGTGTAGAAAAAAAAATCTATTAATGAAATCTCTATGGTCGCTCCTGCGTATTTAAATCCGTTTGCATCAGATACTTCGTGACTAATTGCTATCACTTTGTTACTGTCTATTTCATTACTTATACTTGGCGTATGGTGCCCTTAACGGCCCTCAAAGCCATGGTACTCTATGTGGGCTTACAATAAAGCGTGTGTAACCTAAGCACTTAAACATTATCATGAAGCCGGCGGAGGCTATTGTGATATAAGCAATTGTTCGGGCCCATTGGATTGTTAGACATCTTGCTTTAGTTACAATAGTTGCGGATTCTATATAATATGTCCCAGTTTGCTAGGCCGTGATACTATAAACGACCGACTTCCTAGGAAGTCGTGATGACTAAGCAACGTATTAGAAACGCTATTATACTTAAATATACTTGCACATGTAAGTATGTATAAGGATAAGAGCTTTTTTTTTAACTTAGGCAAGGTATGGGACTGACAGCCCACGACCAGTGACGCAAGGAAAAGATATGCTTGTGCCGCCAGCTTGAAGCTTAATTATGCCACTGCGACTCGCGTCAACGAATACAAGCTCGGACAGTACAGATTTCACAAATGTTTCGAGAAATGGACTGCAGATCAATGATCATACCACTTTAAATCAATGAGGTAGATTTCTTTCAACTAGCTCTATTTCCTATTGGGAGATCTTGAAGTCAAAGCGGCCGGAGAGTCCTCGAGCAAAGTCCTGGAGTCTCGAAAAACAAACCAGCTTCGTGCAGAATGGGCAACCCAAGTGATACGGGAGTCTGGGGGGTAATAGTACCGGACATTTAAGCTCCCTTTGCTCAGAGTACAAACACAATGAAACATTGCTTAGCCTCTTGGTTATCTTACATATAACCTTGCGGCCGAGTTTGTACGTAGCATGTCAGCATTGACTGGTTATTTCTTCTACGTATATTTAATTTATGTAAGCGCTTGCATGTAACGAGGGCAGTGATTTACATTATACATGTAGTCCCTATAAGCCGCTAACGAGTGAACCCCCGCGGAACAAACTTAAAAGGGGCGGGCAGTTTATCACTATAAAATTCAAGCCAAACCAGGCTTCGCCTTAAAGCAGCGTTGCGTAGGCCCCACTAAACCCTGAATGTATAACCCATTTATCGAGGTGTTTGTGGGGTTCAGGGGTCTGGACTAGTTGCGACAGCTCTAACATTGAAACGTCGCTTCAATTGAGCTTGTGTGTCCTTTCCAGTTCCCCTTCCTATTCTTTCTGGCCTTCGGAGTAGGACCAATTCTCTAGGCACTTTGACAATCATCACATTTAAATCTTTATTAACCTGCTTGATTGGTCTCTGTAAAATCTTCTTTCACCATGTTTAACCTACGCCGACTTTTGGCCGGGGCCCTCCTGCTGGTGGGCGTAAGCGTTATCTGCTTCTCCCAGACTGCCGAGGCCGTCAAGGGCCCTAAGATCACCCATAAGGTCTACTTCGATATCACACATGGCGATGAGCCCCTCGGTCGTATCGTCATGGGTCTCTACGGAAAGACTGTTCCCAAGACCGCCGAGAACTTCCGAGCTCTTGCTACTGGCGAGAAGGGCTTCGGCTACGAGGGATCTACCTTCCACCGAGTTATCAAGTCGTTTATGATCCAGGGAGGAGACTTCACCAAGGGCGATGGCACTGGTGGCAAGTCGAGTAAGTGTCCATAGCCGTATTTAGGTTATCTGAACAAAGCGCTGATTGTTTGTCCCCGCAGTCTACGGCGAGAAGTTCCCTGACGAGAACTTCAAGCTAAAGCACTCCAAGGAGGGTCTCCTATCCATGGCAAACGCTGGAAAGGACACCAACGGCTCTCAGTTCTTCATTACTACCGTCGTCACCTCGTAAGACTCCTCAACCCAACAACGTCAATCAAAGAAATAGTCAAAAGAGGCAGAAAAAGGCTAACAACCAAATAGGTGGCTTGATGGCAAGCACGTTGTATTCGGCGAGGTGCTCGAGGGTATGGACGTTGTCAAGAAAATTGAGAACGTCAAGACCAAGCCAGGTGACAAGCCGGAAAAGACTGTCAAGATCGCCAAGAGCGGAGAGCTCGAGGTGCCGCCTGAAGGTATCCACGTTGAGCTATAAACACAATATTCCCAAGCTGTCCTCGTTTTCGCCTTCCTCCGTCGTTTTCTTACTGATATGTATGTCGCGCGGTTCCAGGTTCACACGAAGAACACGGAGGTTCCGAATGGGCTGCAGGGTATTCATCGGAGGAGAGCCCATTTGCAGAGGAAGCTGCGGCGGCTGCTGCTGTTCCCTCTGCTGGGTGGTCTGTCTTCCAGAAAGCTCTCCTTTTCGGCGTTGTCCTCGCTGCTGTTGCTTTCTACTTGCGCCTGTCGAAGCGGAGGGGCGAACGAGACGATGTAGCTTACGAGAAGACGATGGCGTAAATATTCGAATTTATAGTCTTGAAAATGAAGTATATGATGCATTTGATCTATTTATGTTGTGCTTACTATTTAAAATGCGTTTGTTGTGCTCGTTCTCAGTGCTGTCTCCATCACGTGTGACTATAAAAACTTGGTAAATTTTGGCGCCTTATAAAATTCTTATCTATGAGAAACTCGGAAAAAATTCTTGTCGCAACTCAACCACACGTCAAGATGAAGGTCCTAAGCCTCAATTTCTTGACTTGCGCAGTCAAGGCGTGCAAAAGCTCTTCAAATTCATATCCTTTACACCCGAAAGACGCAGAATTGGTACAGGATGACATCGAGGTGAACGCTCAACTTCTGATAAATTTGCTGCCCCGCATCGACTGGACTGCGCTGTCCACTACAGCGACAGAGGTATGTAATTCGCATGGCTTGACTTCTGAGAAGATGCATATATGAAAATGTGGCATTTATTCTCTTCTCTTCTCAAGCAGAAATTGAATGAGCAACATACTAAAAATTTACCAGCTTGGCTTCCCTGCTCTGCCACCGCAGCCACCGTCTGTGGAGGAGCTGCAGAGTGATGAGAAGACACTTAAGGACTTACACAACCTTCTTATGGAAACCCAGATTATGCAAGGAAAGCTTGTGTGCGCCAACTGTGGCCACGAGTACGCCGTCCGTGAAGGTATCGCCAACTTCCTCTTGCCAAGTCACTTGGTATGATGGAAGTGTAGTTGCTTAGAAGTACAGCTTGAGACTGAAAGGGGGAGAATTTGATGCTGTTACCATTTCGATGGCCACAAGTTCCTGGGGTCCAGGAAAGGCGTTTGGGAGTTAGGTCAAGTCACAAAAACTAGATATCCTGGCTCTGAACACGGTGGCAACTAGACGCTGGAGGGAAAAAGGAAAAGCCGCGGTCCATTCTAGTTGCATATATCTACAGTCTCCTTCCATCTGATAAATGATGCGTGCCGTGATGAAGTCTCATTGAGCTTCTATGCTACCCGTTACCCGGACTCCGTTGACCCAATAGTATCTCGTACACACTGAATTATTACAGCCTTGATATGTATCTCATTCTCCAACTGAATCCCTTTGGTATTTTACGTCTACTGCTGCTTCTTCTGCGCCGCAGGTCCCATCTCCTTGTCAAACGCACCGTAAGGAACCTCAAGACTGGCAACTGCAAGGATACCGGCGTACAGGATCGACATAAGGACGACGAACGCGATCAGACCAGTGAAGATACCTGCTTATTTGTTAATAGGAGAGCCTGTCTGCGCGGGGGTCTTGAACTGACCTGGAGTGAAGTACTGGTACTTCTCGAATAGAGGGAGGTTGCGAGTCCTGTTCTCAGCCCTCTGGTGAGCAATATGGAGCTGTCTCTTCAGTTCCTGATGAACGGCGTCTTGGAAGTCAGCTTTGTAGGTCTCGGATGTCTCCCTTCGTGGGCCGCCGGCGTAAATGATCGTATAGGAGCCCTCTCTCTCGAATTGCTCGAGGACCATGCCAAGCTCATCATCTATATTCTATCAGCGCAATATTCTTCAATGAAATTATAGTGTCTATATACCATTTTCTTTCAGCGTCTGGGCGCTGTTGGATGGAAGAGGAGTAAGATCGAGTTCATCGATGAATGGCTGCACCGTTCCTTCACAAGACTTCTGGATGTACGACGAGATATCTTTCAAACCCAGCTCTCCAGCCACTTCTGCGACGGTATATCGGGTCTGAGCTTTTTCGAGAGATCGACGGAGGTTCGGCACTGCATCCTTCGCGCTCAAGTCGCCTGCGTTGAGGTTCGGTTGCGAGACAATGAGGTATCGTTCGGTCGGGCAGCCCGTAAGGAGCTTATGGATGGATGAGTGGACTTCTCCGCTTGATTGTATTTGGTTCGAGCTTGCTGGCAGTTCCAGTCTAGTCGACATACGTGATTAGCCACACCCTTACACACGAGCCGAATGATTGTTGGCATCAAGATACATACTCGGCTGATGAGAATAGAATAAAAGGAGAAGAGTCTGAGAAAGCATGCGCAGAAGCGCAGCAAGCAGCCAGTGCTGCGGCAGTCCGGAAGAGACGCATCGTGAAATTGACTCTTGCGAAATGCTGGATTGTTTGGTGATGACAAGGAGAACGGGGCTTGAGCTCAGAAGGCTGAAGCTCTGTCGAAGTTGACGTTTGGCTCGTTGCGCAAGGAAGCACGCGGCTTGCAGCTACGGCGGTATTTGGGACCTGTAGGTCTCTGCAATATCCCTGAAAGCGCCGAAACAATAGCGGGCTGGCCACTGATTGATAAGGCGGGGGATTCCTGATAGCGCTCAATTGCTCAAAAAAGTTACTAAATTTTAGCAACTGGTCACAATTAGCATCGTACATAATACGTTGAACCTCGTAACCTTAGAAAACGGCATAGCCTTGGTTCTTTTTCTTAATTCTGGTACCTGACACAGACCTCTCTACTATTGCGTTTCCTACTATCAGACGATTATGTTTGCGCGCCCGCGACCAAAGAAGGGCCTACTCCCTCCGCCATCCAAAAAGCGAAAAGTTCAACATTCGATCGAGGAGATCAAATTCGACAACGATGCTCGTGCCGACTACTTAACCGGATTCCACAAGCGCAAATTACAAAGAATTAAGAATGCGCAGGAGCAGGCGGCGCAGAGGGCTCGGCAAGAGAAAATCGAATTCAGAAAGCAGGCAAGTCTACATACTGACCGTGGAGGAGTTGGAATACTGGTTTGCTAATAGGAGACACTTTTACAGTTACGCGAAGATCGAAAGAGAGAAGTCGAAGAACATGTTCAGACCGTCAATGCGGTCCTGAAGCAAGCACAAGAAGCCGGTTACGTGGGCGGAGAAGAGACATCAGAAGAAGAGGCGGATGAATGGGGAGGATTTCAGGACACGCCTGCATTAGAACCCGTTGATCACGAAGAGGAATACATCGACGAAGAGCGGTATACTACGGTGACGGTGGAGTCTGTACATGTGTCTAAGGATGGGCTGTCAAGCTCTAAACCGGAGGAAGACTCTAGCGAAGAGGGTGAGGAGACAGCAAAGGAAGGCTCCCAACATCATCCAGGCAATATGGAGAAAAACAGACTGCCTAAAAAGAAAAAGCCAAAATTCAGATACGAGACGAAGGCGGAAAGGCAAGTAAACCAGAGGAAACAGAAATCCTCTAAGAGCAGAAAGAAACCACGTGGTTGATTAGTGCATTCTCTATCCGTCTCGCGGGCTTTTGCATGTTGCAAAAGCCACATATAAGTCCTCCGCAAAAAATAAACATGCCCTAAACACGAGTCTTCTTCAATAGTCACCGCAGCCTTCCCGTCTCTTAAAATGGAACGTAGAGTCGGTTGTCAACTATGCCTTCCTGCGTAGGTTGACGTGGTGCCGGTGTCGATAAAAGAAATCCTAAACCTCCAAGGCACAGCCTTCGTATCTCGCGACACCGGTCTCGACGAACGTAGTACCCGAACTAGATGTTGCCAATCTCGTTCTGGAGGTCCTCCAGCTCCTTCTGCAGGGCCTGGTGCTTCTTGGACATCTCCTCGTACTTGGCCTCCCACTGGTCTCGCTCGTTCTCCAACGCCTGTACCTTGCGCTCAAAATGGCCGGCTTTTACGTCAGTCTGGCGAAGCCTATAGGTTGAGTTAGCTATCATGTCTCCTCGTAGCAGTTAGTGTAGCTTATATGATGACTTACTTCTCATTTGTCTCACGTAGGGTCTTGTCCGCTTCCTCTGCTTCTTCCTCGAGCAGTTGAAGTCTTCGTTGGAGGGTCTCGTTGTGCGTACCATGTTGCAGGCCCTCATCTGCAGCCTTCTTCAGATCCTTGATGGTGGCATCCATCTTTTCGTTCTCGGCTTCCAGGAGGCCGTTCTTGTGGGACAGGGAGGTGATCTCTTGCTCCTTGGCGAGGTTCTCCTGTTCAAGAGCCTTGACCTTAGCCTGCAACTCTTCGACTTTTTGAGCGGACTCGTCAGCCTCCAGGCGGAGCTGGTTCATTTTCTAAACCAAAAAATATAGTTAATATCATCCTATATGACCATATAGATATGGATAAATATCCTGTTAAGCGTCGTTCGTAGACTCTAGAACTTGTCCCTAAGTGCGGTAGAACGCGATGTATATCGATGGTGGGGTAAGGGGGAATCTTGTGATATTATCAACTCACCTCTCGAATGCGGTCCGCCATCTTGGCTAGTAGTTGAAATGAGAGCTAGGGGACGGATAGAAGAAAAAGGTAGATCGAATATCCGGTGAAGCAGATGATGTGAGTTGGATAGGTAGGCAACGACTACAGGCTGGTGGTTTGAGGAGAATAAAGAAGGGACTTCGTTAAATGATGGATCAACTAATTGACTGGATGGATAGACGTGGAATTTCATATGGTTCAGCGTGGGTTGGTACCAGATTGCCCCGCCTTCCTTATTGCCCTCGAAAGTGACCGATAGGGGATAGTAGCACCCGTCTCATCATTTGTTTGGACGCACAGTGCAGTTAGCTTCGCTAAAGGCGGGTCTACGCGGAAATTTGGGAGAGAGTCACGCCGTGTATATACTGATTTATGCGCACTGTAATGAGCGTCATGACCCGAAGGAGGGGCCTCTGTGCCAAAGTTGCTATCCCAGGTTGCTTTGGCAACTGCCGTACCACCCCAAAAGAGTTAGGACAACATTCAGACAACCGTGCTTAAGAAATTAGGAATGAAGCAAACGTTGGTTCTGTCCATCAATAATTCTCCAATAATTTCCTACTGATGAATATTGTCCGCCTCAACTTCACATTACACTGTGAACTCTACCTATTGCCAGTATCGACGTCTGTGCTGACGGGGAGACGTCGCTCCTCAGTAATACCAAAGTAAACATACGTCAATTACAACATTGCATCGATTCCACCCGAAGTGATTGCACTCTTATGGTCTTCTAGCATAGCGAATCTCTCTGCTTCCTCTAGTTGCCAAGCTCGCCTGCAATGCTGGCTGTTCGGGATCAAGAAAACTTGGCCTTCAACCGCCAGAATGGTGCTGGCCTCAAGCAGCAAGGCCAAGTCAAGCGTCAACTCCAGCCAAACACCCCAGGAGCAAGATTTGCGAAGACACCCCTCAAAGTCCCTCTAAATGACGAGAATGTTACCCATGCGGCCGGCGGCGCTAAGAGTGTCCTTGGTGGTAAAACGAAAGGCAATGAGAATACTCTTACATCCAAAGGGAAGGGGCTCAAGGCTAGTCTTGCAACACCTTCTGGTATGTACTCTATTGACGATCTTGAATTTATTAAGATTTTACTAGGGCATTTAAATAATGAGACTAACGAATAATAGCAGAGCCACGTAGCCGAGCTCCCCTAGGTGACAAGACTACAAATGCGAAGGCCAAGGGACAGCAAACCGTTAATGTTAAGAGCGCCGTTCGCGAAATCGAGAAGTCTCAGTCAAAGGCACCGGGGACCATCCGGCCTAAGCAGAAACATCCACAATCTGAGCTCCAGAAGTTGCAAGTTCACACCGAAACGACAGATCCCTTGAGCGAAGAAGAAATTGAGTACTGTCCACCAAGACCGAAGGACCGCCCATACGAGTCCGATGTTTTTCCTGATGGGGCCCTTAAATTTGATGCCTTGAAGCCCGAGAACTTATTCAAGGGTTATTATGACTACTACTTCAATCCTGTGGATGAACATGGCGTCTCTCTCGCTGACAGAGAGTTGGAGAAGAGAAACAGAAAGGCTATGGAGGACTGCGACAGACGAATTCAAGAAGATATTGACAGCATCGACTGGAGTATTCGAGATGAGTCGGATGCCTGCAAGAAGAAATCCTTGGTCGAAACCAAGGCTGCGCCCAAAGTAGATGTTGCTGCTAAGAGAACAACAGCTAGCAGGGCCTTATCTACCATCAAGTCAAAGAATGCCGCTGATGCCCTGTCTATGGATGAGACAACTAAGTCGCTGCAGCGAAAGGTGGCTAAATCTACGGAAGCTATAAAGGGCCCTAACCATAAGAAAGCCACGTCTATCCCGATGCCCAGCTTTAAGCGACAACCCAACGCGCCAACCCAAATGGGCCCCAGGAAGACACCGACAGAGCTCGAAGCCAACTCGAGAACCACCATCGGCTATAATAAGGGCCGTTCTACTGCATCGATGCTTGCTCAGGGAACGACAAAGCCTAAGAGGCCTACGTCAAAAACCGGATTTACTCGTACTGACACAACACTGTCAAATGACTCTGACAAGACTATCACCCCCTCTCTCTTCGCCCGCAAGGAGGACGATGGCTGGAAGGAGAGAGTCCCGTTCCTTTCCATCTTCAACCCCGAAGATGATGATGACGACGATGACGACTTTGACCTCCTTGCTGGCGGTGCGAAGGGCGCAGGTGTAGAAGAGGATGAAGAGTTTGAGTTCAAGCTTATTGAGTAGGGAGGTCTCTATTATTCACCTGACAAATAGTAATCGGCGTTAATGGTTGGATCGGTTAGACGGAGTTAGCTCTCGATTTGTTTGCGTGCGTTCGACTTTCCTACGTGCATCGAAGAAAACAGTTCCGCCTATTAAGGCTTGTATTCATAATTCAGAAACAGTCTCCGATACTTCGAATAGGAGAGACCTTTTAAGCCTTCTTAGGCCTGTTAATTTTACTGAGTTAGCATTCAACAGATAGTTATGCTCATTGTGACAATGCTTTGGATTCATTCCGTAAGGCTCGGAGGATTGAGGTGTCAAGACTCAAATCTAGATGAGTTACAGTATCTACTTGTAAGGCCTCCAATTTTCAGGCCGTTCGGCATTTCCGCTTGGAGACCTAACAAGTAGCTGGGCCACACGTCAATTCTTGACAGCTGTGAATGGCAATTCCTTTGACCATTTGTCTCACTGACGTGGAGGATTAAGTGACCGTGAACAATAGAAGGATAATTCTTTTCGTTACAAGTTTCTCGCTGATTTGAAATCAAATAGCTATATCAAGCTCATGACTTGGGGTTGAAGTCTACTTTCTACCTGATGCAACATTGGGATTCCCTCAAGTTCTGCGTTATTTGTACTCGTCAAGCCTTATTTCTACTGAATTCAATGAACAGGCAAATTGATATAATTTTATACTTGCGTTGCTAAGTATAGTCGGGGTATATATGTACTGTATCTCAAAATTGGTGTGCTGCATCCTTTTCGTCAGGTACTTTTCTGGCGAGAATATTCTGGCCCCTGGACTTAACGACATCAATATCAAAAGCAAGGTGCCTGACTAGGTAAAAAGGAGTTGCGTCGCGCTCTAGACTTGAGCGGTATAGCCGATTCGATTCGCTGTCAGGTCGTTATTATGAGCCAAAGATAGCGAATAAAGAAGGCGGTGACGTTGTAGTGCATAAATAAGGAGAATATACGGACTGTTTTAGCTTGTGATATGTATCGCGCGGTGCCACCATTTCTGCGAACTTTCCTTAATTTGGATTTCTAGGTGGATTTCTAGGTGGATTTCTAGGTGGGTTCCTTAATGGGGTCCTGGGCGGTCTGGTGCCACAAATAAGCCACAAACAAGGTACGTTCAAAACACAAAACAAAATTGTGGCACAAGTGTGGCTACCATCCCCCGGACTTGGCCCCATCCCTGAAATCAGAATCTGGCTTTGCTCATCGACCGTCAATTCAACTTTTCGACATCAGCCTCTTCATTCTTCATCTCCCGCCCACTTTCTTTGACCAAAGCATAGTCCCGACCTCGCGAGCCTAATTCTCGCCAGCATACCTTTGGCATCACTTCGCGACCGTATTGGCACAAATTTCAGTCCTCTAGCCCGCGCTGTTCGACATCTGCATTGTCAATTTAATTACCCGTCTTTTTTTGAAAAAAGTCCCACACGTCAGATCTCCGATCCTGTCGCGTGGACGCAGGAGTTTCGCGTACCCTCCTACCACATCTACCTCAACCCCAATATATCAATCGCATACACTTGTCTTGCTACATGAATGGTGTTCTTGATTCTGGTCGATTCGAGATATGATGGTCGGTGGATAGTCGAAGCCGCCAACTTCGACCCTCCTAATCATGGCTCCTAGCGCTGGTTATAAGGAGTTCTTTCCTAATGCTCCTCGCGCCGCTAGAGACAAGGCTAATGAACGGGAACGCGAGAAGTCCTCGAGGGCATCAGAAGCTGCCGACATTGATTCCAAGACAGCAACACCTGCTCATCGCGATGGCGCCAAATACGAGTCATCGTTGTCTGATGCCGCACATCCACCGACGGATGATACCGAGTCTTTACAAGGAGATATCCTCAATGGCGTTGGTTCCGCGAGCTCTCACGCAAGCACCGCCTCCTCTGTCTTCACTTCCTCCGCTGCACTAAATGCCTCTTCACGCGCTTCGAACAGCAATCTTACACCTCTCACTACAATGGGTTCGCCCATAAATTCTTCACATATCCAGACCGCCAAGCAGCGCACGTCCGTCATTCACAATGCTACCAGCAAATCTGATAGTACGAGTTCTATAATGGCCAACGGCCCGCTGTCTAGTATCCCCGGTGTTGCTCAGCGCCTCCCGGCTCGAGACCCTAACCTCACTATAAAAGGAACCAAGTGTATACACGATCCTTTAGCCGACAAGAGCTTGTCTTCGAACGATAGGAAAAATATGAAACCCAAATACAAGAATATCGGTTTGGTACGTATATACGATATACTATACAATAATATATATGTGGATGGAGGGGGGGCGTCATCTGACTTGTATGAGATCCTTGGCTAATTCACTGAATAGGAAGATGACGCTCCCCCTCCAGATCCTCGTCTGTCCAAAGGCAGCTGGCTCGACTACATAAATGTCGACTTCCATCTGCCAAAGGCAAGATTACGCCAGACCCCCTACAATCTCAAGCCATACCAATATGACCCTGCTACCTCTATCGGTCCTGGGCCGCCAACGCAGATTGTTGTGAGCGGATTCAATCCGCTGATTACCTTTTCAAAAGTCGTGACTATATTCGCCTCTTTTGGTGATATTGCTGAGAGCAGCAACAAGATGCATCCTCACACTGGAAGTTACTTGGGCTTCGCTACGTTTCGATATAGAGACTCCAAACCACAACGGCGTCCCCCTGTCTCCGCTATGGATGCCGCGAGAAGAGCAGTCAGAACAATGAACGGGAAAAAGATAGAGGCGAATTATATCAAAGTAGAGTTCGATCGAGATGGCAAGAAAAGTAGGCTTATGCTGGAGACCATCCTCAAGAAGGATAACGAACAGGCCATGCGCTCGACTGCTACGCCGCCTGTACCTACTGGACCCAGGCTAAAACCTCCCGAAGTTGCCGGTCGCCCCCCTCTTATGGCCCCCAGAGGCCCTGCCGCCGAACGACAGCGACCTGCGTCAACGGTAGAAACGAACTGGCCTGTTCCGACGAAGCCTAAAGCCTTTTCTATGCTAGCTGATTCCCCACTCGTATCAGCCACCCTCAAAGGCGAACCGTATATATTCGTCCCTGATATAAGCGTTCCCGTCATGGTCTCAACGATCCCTCACATGAAGAAGCGTTTGAAGTCATTCCAGTTCGAAGATATACGAGCCGATAGGACTGGCTATTACATCATTTTCCCTAATAATTCCTTTGGCCGTGACGAGGCTGGTAGATGCTTCAGATCAGCAGATGGCAGCGCCTTCTTCACCTATACTCTGGCTATGAAGCTTCACGGGGTTACCCTCACCGGTACTTCTACTTCCGTTAGTCAGCTACGACGAAGTGAACCAGAGAGGAGACTTGCGGATACGCGTTACAGGGATGAACACCAATACCGGCCACGCGATGAGCGACGACGTGACGAAGAAGCCGTTCTAGAAGAAGAAAAAAAGCAGCGAGCTAAGAACTTTGATCCTGTTTTGGAGGCTATCGAAGTGGTCCGTCGTGAGATGAAAGAACATCTGATCAGGCATATTAGGACGAAAGTCGCTGTACCTGCGCTATTCACATTTCTAGACCCGGCTAATCACGTAGCGAAAAGGCGGAAATTGAACCTCGAACATCCTTCCGGTCCTTCGCGACCTACAATCAGTATCGAGGACCGCGAGACAACGCCGGTTAGCACGCCCAATTCTCGAGCCGATCCTATCGAACGCCGAACGGCCCGTCTCGATGTTACTGCACTACCTCGTATAAGGAAAGCTAAAGGTCAAGGTGCTGCGCAGCGAAATTATGGATTCACGGACCCGTTCGCGCGCAAGCGTTCTTCGCACAATGCATTCCGTTCACTTCACCATAGGCTACAGCCTCCGGATAGCGACGATGAAGCGTCTGAAGACGAAACCGAGAATCGTGACTCTGTCGTGCGAGAAGTTGAAGAAGCAGACTCGCGCCCTCGTAGCCGCATGAGCACTGAAGACGATGGCTTCGAGAATGACTTCGCAGATGAAGATTCCATGACAGATGCTAGCTTCCCCGTCAACGATGTTGCTGTCAAGACGAAAAAGCGTAAGCTTGACCTGCACGTAGAGGCAGCCATCAAGCGACAGAAGAAGTCCGACGAGGAGCTCTTCGGTGTTACTATTGATACACTTGAAAATGAGTTTCCTAGTCCAACTGAAGATGTGGTTATGCCGGATGCCGAGCCCGATAATGACAAGACTTCTGAGGCTACCGAGCTTCTGGCCCCGGTCGAGAAGACCATCAAGGGCCGGAAGAAGGTCACTCTAGCGAAGCCGAAGAAGAAGACCAAGAAGCAACTCTTCGAAGAGCGCGAGGCCATGAAGAAGAAACAGCAGGAGGCATACGTCGAGGAAGCCTTAGGACAAGTGCAGAAAGAAGAGACTCTAGAACCTGAAGAGCCCTTACAAAAGCCTCCTGTTGAAGAAATAGAAGAACCGGAGGAAGAGATAATTCCTAAAGATGAACGCTTTTCTGATGCGGTACTCCCGGCAATGGCTTCGCCTGAATCTTTCAACCTCTCAGTAAAAACTCTGCCGGAACTTAAGCTTCAGCCCAAAGATCAACCCGATATTGCCAAACTTAAGAAGAAGTACAAGGCAAGTGATATTGGTGATCCTAGACTCTGGATATGGAGACACAATCGCGTGCGAGAACTCAATGCCGAGGATCCATCAAGCACAGCACCACTTACCATTGAAGGCTACTATGTACCAAATCCTAGCGGCTGTGCTCGTACCGAAGGTGTCAAGAAGATCTTGAACTCTGAGAAATCCAAGTACCTCCCTCATCATCTCAAAGTTCAGAAGGCGAGGGAAGAGCGGCAGCTGCGCGCAGCAAAGAAAGACGGCAAGGATGCGGCGGCGGCAGCAGCCGAAGCAGCAAAACTTGCGGCAGAGAAGTTACTAGCCAAGGGTAACTCGAGAGCGAATCGTGTCAATAACCGCCGCTTCGTGGCCGATTTGAACGATCAGAAGAAGACTCTGGGCCAGGACTCCGAGGTTCTAAGATTCAACCAGTTGAAGAAGCGGAAGAAACCGGTCAAGTTCGCTCGCTCCGCAATCCACAACTGGGGTCTTTACGCCATGGAGAACATTAACAAGGATGATATGATCATCGAGTACGTTGGTGAGGAAGTTCGGCAATCCATCTCTGAGATTCGGGAGAACCGATACCTTAAGAGTGGCATTGGTAGTAGCTACCTGTTCCGCATCGACGACAGCACTGTCATAGATGCAACAAAGAAGGGTGGCATTGCTCGATTCATCAATCATAGCTGTATGCCAAACTGCACAGCTAAGATTATAAAGGTGGAAGGTAGCAAGAGAATTGTCATCTATGCTTTACGAGACATCGCTCAGAGTAAGTTTATTCCTAGACGAACGATTTCGCTCAAGAGTAGCGGTGGTGCTAACATGTTTCTATAGATGAAGAGTTGACATATGACTACAAATTCGAGCGAGAGATCGGGAGCCTCGATCGTATTCCTTGCCTCTGCGGGACCGCGGCCTGTAAAGGGTTCCTCAACTAATTCCATTAATACACATTTCCCTTACCCAATCAACCTACCAATTGCATCTTCGTTACTCATTTGTCTGGAGTGGGTGTTTTACTGCATCATGATCCACTTGATCAACCTCAATATATATGCATTCTAACGGACTACTCAGTGAATGGCAAAAAGGGGGGCGTTGTACAATAGTTGATTTCTTGCAAGAGACGCGGGCTATGGCGTTTTCGCGTGGCCTTCAAACTTTTGAAGGCACCAAAAAAATTAACTTGGTTTGAAGATTTTAACGTCGTGGTGACTTATAGACTCAAGGGAACCAACCGTCATCTATACCCTGGTGCCGGTTTCTTTACAATCGCTGTTGGGTAATGGAGCCCCTTCAACAACAGATGAGGTTATCAATGTACATAGGACCCCAGATGGCCTCAACTCCGGAAGCCTGACTGGAGGATAATAATCGCGAATGCCCCAATTCAACATGACTTATTATTCGGCATGTCTACCTGACTAGTGTGTCTTTTGCGTAGCCCTTAACAATGTCGTTTTTATACCTCGAAACGCCTGTACGGTATGCCGTGAAGCCATAAGAATTTTGCCCTGAACGCCATGATATCCTTGAATTTTTATTTGCTTCTAAAACCAAGACTATTGCGGAGCACCAGGTAACCTCTCGATCACGTATTTTCCTCGGGCGACGTTCATGATAGGGACACCGGGGATCTTTCGTATCCTTCTGCAGAGGTCCTTGTCGTTGGTGGCGACGATGTATATGCGGTGTTTCCTATTCCCAACTGTTAGCCTTTGCAAGAAATCAGATGATTATTGATCAGACTTAGACTCACATAACACGATCTACGATGCAATCATCAGCATAAACACCCTTATGATCGCACTGCAGCCTCTCCCAGCGCTCGTCCCGAGCAATGCGTAAAGCGATCCTGTACTTGGGCCCTAGCTTCTCCAACTCGGCCATGACGCAGCTCGTTATGATGGGCGTGCACTTGGCGTACAAACAGTCCATCATGCTCTCCAGCAGCGGCAGCTTCCTCTGCACGGTATGCGACAGGAAGTTGGTGTCGACGAGCACGCTGTAGGGCGGCACCAGCGCCTCGTTGTGCTGGAAGAAGAGCTGCGACGGCAGCTGCGGCACCTCCCGCCGGATCACGTCGCCCGAGGCTGTTTTGGTCTTCTTCGCCGCGTTCGCTTCGTCTGCTTTCTTTTGGTTCTCCTTGAGGCGCGCGTCGCGACGTGAGATTATGCGCTTTACCTGTGAGGGAGGGACGGGTTAGTTGATGCTATTCGGCGTGTATGTAGAGGTCTTATCGATAAGGTATTTTTCGAGGTGGGAGGGAAAGGAATGAAGGCGACGGACCTGTGCGAATTTGCGCGTCTTCTTTGCGACACCCATGACGGAGGATTGCCTATTTCAAATCGATATGTGGGAGGTTGTTATCGGCGCGAGTGACGGAATGGAGGGGCTGTTTCGAGCGTCAATCGTGAATGTTGGTTGAGATAGCTGCTGCTGGTGTGGCTAATAGCACTTGAGGCGGGTTTGGTGTTCTGCCACTCTTGAAAATCTTGACCGCCCTGGAACGGGATTATCAGATTAGCCGGGCCTAAGTGATCCGATCCATCCAACCTCGAACGGACCCGCCCCCGGGCGCATGAACTTGGTCAATGCACGCCATTCCCAGCAAAAGAAAATATCAAAGTAAAGTACAAATACCTACATACACACCTTACGAATCCCGGACCAGCCGACGTCAATCATTCGCGTTCTAGATCAATCTCGTCGGGATTGGTATGTCGCACATTGGGGTTGAAACGAAAGGCCACTGGATGGCATTGGCATGTTTTATTCACATTAGCCTGTTCTAGAAATGTGTGGTTGTCAGCCCAGCGAGGTGGCTCACTGCGGTGCTCTGTGCTACCAAGTCGTACAACGTCGCTGCGGCCTGCCAAATTTGCCGATTGCGCACGACAGCCCATGTAGCATGTACCGTTACATAGACAGACCCCTACAATCGAAATTTCCATTGTAGACGCTAATATTCTAGGTACCTACATACCTACCTACATGTATCCATATTTGAGGTACCGTACATATAGGTATGTATGTGCAGCAGGTCGTGCCTGGGGAGTTAGTTTGTCTATGTGTGTACTAGTACTATTACGGAGGGTGTAGGGTCAAGCTCATCAATCAACGCGAGCCTTCCTCGTCTCGTCTTCAATTTGCTTTTTTCAACTAGGACAGGCACCACGTTCTTGTTTGCTTATTTTAGCCTTTCCCTCCTTTTCTGTCGGTTCCCCCCCCCCTCGTTCCTCACCAAACACCAAGCAACAAAAGGTGGGAGGTCATTGGAAATCATCGACAACTACAACAATGCAATACTACCGATTTTAATACAACCATTCTAGTCCATCTTTGGCGACATCCTTTCGCTTACATTGTAGCCGCTTCATCGTATTATCCCCTGTTTCGGGGACTCCCTTTTCCTTTTTAGTAATTGAATCAAGGCCTTGAATACGAAGGTTCCAGGCCACCACACTTTCGCTCAGCCACGATACAGACAAAGTAATCGTATATCCGACAGATTCTAAGAATTCATCAAAACTTGCTTTCTAGCGCGTGCGGTTGCGCATCGGAAGCATCTTTAATTTATTATCGGGGGCCTCTTTTCACTTGATTATTTCCGCCGTCAAATCGCATCGCGTGCTCGCCCACTATGCGCGCCCAACCAATCCTCTTCGTTATAGCCACACTCTTCGCTTCGAACGTCATCGCTCAAGGAAGAACCCAAACCGATACCGACGATGCGACAAGTCCGACAACCACTGCCGCGACACGAACTGCCACTGCCACTTCGACCGACGCGGACACAACATCACCTACCCGGACAAATACTGCTACGGCTACTAGCACCGACGAGACGAGTGAGGCCAGCAGCACAACGGAGGCACCATCCTCAACCGACAGTGTCCCGCCTATAACCACGTCCACATCTACTTCCACGTCAAGTCGATCGTCCAGTGCAGGTTCTTCAACTTCATCCAACGATGACCCGCTTCCCACCCTTCCCGGCCAGTATAGTTATCCCGCCCCTACCGTCCCTCCTACGAACAATGCTCCGTTCATGCAACCGTCAAGTGTGCCGGAGGGCACCGTGTTCATCGCCGTTGGAGCTATCTTGGGTGCTTTTGGTGCTGCCGTCTTGATATGGCGGGCTGTCGTCGCTTGTCTCTTGCACCGATCGGTCAAGAAGGCGGCTCTGGCTCAACAAGTTGCTAATGACAAGGCCACGTTCCCGCCTCCTCCGCCGCCTTTCTATAAGTACAGTGACCATGCGTCGTCAGCATCGCTTGGTAACACTATGTCAGGCCGTGGTGTGCGAAGGACAACGAGGGGTCCCATTCCTTCAGCCACTCCAAGCCAATCTAACCTCTTCTTCTCTCCCACTGCTCCAACTGGGTCCAGCAGTGGTGGCAATCGCGAATCTCGTTTCTTGCCCTCCGGTTTCTATGCAGCCGGCGCAGGCTCTCCGCAGCAAGGTCATGGTCATTCTATTAGTCTGACCAACCTACGACCGGATTCGCGCGGTCATGGACGACCTTCCGGACACACCCCACCAGAATCTCCTAGTCTAGCACCTCATCAAGATATGGCCCGGCGGAACATGAGCGCAAGCTCATTGAACCTCCACCGACCACCGAGCGGACGAGCACCAAGTGCCTTTTTGGAGGATTTGCTAGATGATCCGTCAAATCAATTCCCGCCACCGGCTCAACACAACACGTGGACTCCATCCCAAAGGCATTAGGAGTCTAGCAAGAGGTTTCCTTCTGCGGAGTCCGGAAATGGAGGGCTATGGTGTTAAAAGTATTTGCAATTTCTTCTGCGCAAGCAAGTTATCGCTAATAGCGTTGTTCAACCGTGATTTGGAAAGGGTCGGTGAAAACCCAATACTAGTTGAGTAGCGGGTGGGGAGAAGGAGAAATTTCAGTCCCGGTACACCTGGCGGTGAGAAACCATTTCGGTCTCTGCTTGTTCGAGCAATCGCTTCTGTGTAAAATCAACATACAACACGTGTAATGGGCATTAGAGTTGGAGTTATGGGCATTGGGGCTACAACTGCTTTACGGGCTTTTGAAGTAAAAGGCACAACTTTACTACGTCACGTATTCTGTCACCAGAGACTTGTAGTACATGGTCGTCTGTTATGCAATAATTTTTTCTTTTCTTCCCCAGTTCGTCCAACGAGTCATTGTCTTCGATGTGGAGTTCCAATCTATCTGATCTGCTAATCTATCTTGACTTGCATACGTGCTACGTGACAACCCGAAGACTAGGGATGTAGGGAATAAGGGTTCTACAGATGCAGACGAACGCTTACATCCGTCCCGCATACCGGTTACAGATAGATTGTTGATGGTTTCAAATACCGATAACCCACCACGCCTATAAGCAAGGAACGGCATGTTATTTATATTGGGTAGTACATTAAGAAGACCGCAGGAGCCATACGACGACTTAAGCCAACACATTGATTTAGTTAACTACCAATGAATAAGATACTACCGACCTCGAAGTTAAGCTGCGACATCCGCACAATATATTGATCTCGAGCACTTATCCTGATTTATATTACTGGTCGATATAAATCCCTCTAGATAAACACATTGATCCAACATGTGCTAGTCGATACTGTATGCTTATGTAGATGAGCTCGAACATATAGTCTGCTGCCTCGTTTGTGCCTATATAAAATCTCAACGAAGTTACGAAATGGGTTCCAATGTTATCAAAGCGAATGTTAGTAACTACAAGTACGCCCAACGCAATGACGTCCAATCCAAATAATTACCTAAATAACCTTTAATGAGAGACCGAGCTAATGAATATATCTATTATATATATTAACGAATGGCTCTCCCTTGCGTACCTAATGTGGGCTCCTATGAAAACAGCAATAGATATGATTACACGTGTGTAACGATACGTGCCACAAAAATTACCACCTCATTCAGCCGCACAAGCTTCGACTCCCTTCTTCGCTTAAACCGTTGGGTTTAGTATTTTTGTCTTGTCTTGCATGTTTTGTTTCTAGAGCGTAACTCTACTTGTGTGTTGAACACAGGGGTGACTTGCTTGTGTATTAAGGGTTCAAGCCAGAATCCAAGCCATACCGTACATGTGCGCTGATAACTCGGTTACTAATTCGCTCGCCTACCCCTTAAGCCATATCCTTAACTCTTTTTTTCCTTGCCTCTTCCACTGAGAACACTCATCGGACGTATCTTAGGCAGACATATGGCAGAAAACCAAAATGTTCACGCTTCATTATGTACCGCTAGATATGTACGATCTATCACAACCCCTGACGCATTTACACGCCGCCCATTTTTCTACTCCTACCTCTACTCCCACCCTACCCATGAGCTACGATATCCTATAACCCATCATCAACCTCACTCTTCCCTCTCGAGCTCTCCCCAACCCCAGCCTCTTCCTCCTTCTCCTTCTCCCCTTCTAACTCCCCAAGCACTCCATCACCACCCCCATTCAACCCCTCCATCGCAGCCCTAATATCCTCAACTCTAATCCCACTACGATCGCACATACTCCTAAATATCCCCCCTTGTATCCACAAATTCAGCGGACTATCCAACTCGGCGATCCTACCGGCGTCCATGACGCAGATGCGGTCGTACCCGATGATGGTGCGCAGCCGGTGAGCGATGCACAGCAGCGTCTTGCCGCGGAACCCCACGGCCATGGTCTTCTGGATCTTGTCGTCCGTCTCCATGTCCACGGACGACGTGGCCTCGTCGCACACGATGATCTGCGAGCCTCTGACCAGCGCCCGGGCTAGCGCCATCAGTTGTCGCTGGCCGAGCGAGAAGTTGAGCCCGTCTTCTTCGACCACGCTGTCGAGGTGGATGCGCGAAGGGTCCTTGTCGTTGATGTTGGCATCGGCGGGGACGAGGTCGGCTTTCCGCAGCGCGTGCCATAGGTCCAGGTCTGAGTGCTCGTTGAAGGGGTCGAGGTTGCTGCGGACGGTGCCGCGGAAGAGCGTCGGGTCCTGCGGGATGATGGCGAGACGGGAGCGCAGGTCGTGCAAGCCGACTGTAGAGATGTCGAGGCCATCGATGTAGATATGGCCCCCTGAGATCTCGACCAGGCGGAACAGGGTTGACATGATGGAACTCTTACCCGCTCCCGTCCGTCCTACAATACCTATACGTTCGCCGCCACGAACGTGCATACTGAGACCCTTGAGAACCAAGGGCAAGTTCTCACGGTACCGCATTTCGACATTATCAAAAATAATTTCTCCCTTTTCGGGCCACGTGGGGCTGACCTCGATCGTGTGCTCGGGCGCCTCCTCCTCGAGCTGTGTTCCGTAGTACAAGAGACGTTCCACAGCATTCATACCGTTCTCCACCTCGGCTAGCTGCCTTACCGAGAACTGCAGCATCTGCACGATGGCGAGGATGTACGAGAGCACGAGACCGCCAATCGATGGTGAAACACTGAATCGGGACGTCACGACGAGGATGCCCGTGGTAAACACGAGCGCGTTCCCGATGGTGTCCAAACGTATCGATAACCACCGTTGATTAGAAAAAGTCAGGTAATACGCCGAATTCATCTCGTCGATGGAATCTCGAAGGTCTTTGATGAATCGATCTTGCAATCCATATGCCCGAATAGACGCCACGCCGCTGAGACCCTCACCAAATTTGGCAAACACGACAGACCGGAGCACTGATTCAAAGCGCTTAACCTCTCTGGCCGAGGCCCGATAGTATGACGCCGCGAGTATGAAGAGGATGGTCAGAGGAACCAGAGCGATTGCAAAATAATGGAAGAAAGCGATGATCAATGCAAAAATGGAGATAATCATTGCCAACGTAAGGAAGTACATCCTCATCGCATCAGACAAATTATTATCCATTACGTCAACATCTCTTGAAAATCGGTTCGTGATCCGACCTAGTGGCGTTGTGTCAAAAAATGACATTGGCGCTCTGAGGGTCTTCGTCACTGCCTGTCTGAGGAGATTTCTGCTAGCATTTGTACCGTACACGGCTAGCAGAAGCGAAAAGATGAACATCAGCAAGGCCTGCAACGTTCCTAGGCCAGCATACACGCCGATATAGATACCCGTGGTGAGGCCGAAATGGTCCGACGTCCAGTAGGAAAGCCACAAACTCGTCATGATATTGGCACCCTGAGAGAGCAACAAGACCATGAGTGTAATAGGGGCGTTGAGGATACTTCCCGAAGCTCGAACATAAGCGGTATAGACAGACCAAGGGACGCTTGACACAGCTCGCTCCTCCGCTTGCATCAACCCCTGAGCTCGCTTCTTTTTCTTCTTCTTGTCGCCGTCGGCAGTCTTCTCCTCAACGGTAACTTGCTCTTCTTCGTGTTTTTCTTCCACTGCTGTTGTTTCCATTAACTGTCTAAAACCAGAGTGGTTCGCCATCAGGTTGTCGAAGGTGTCAACGGCTTGGATCTTGCCCTCGTTCATCCAGATAATCCTGTCACAGCGGTTAAGGACCCACAGCTGGTGCGTTGCAAGAATGCGACACTTGTCTTTCAGGAGGCCCATTATAGCGTTATCCATGATATGGCGGCCGACATGAGCGTCAACAGCACTGAGCGGATCGTCCATGAGCACGATATCAGCATTAAAGTAGATGGCTCGGGCAATATTGAGACGCTGTTTCTGTCCACCCGAAATGGTAATTCCTCTTTCGCCTATTTCAGTTGCATCTCCATTGGGAAGCATATCCAGATCTGGCTGTAAAGCACAGCTGTGTACACCAGTTAGTATCTATTATATCCTTAGTGTTTTCAAATTTTACTTACGCTCTAATGACCTCGTTGTACCACTCGCGGTTCATTTCCTTCCCAAACAGGATATTATTCCGGACGCTCGCGTTCTGAATCCAGGCGTACTGCGGACAAAAAGCTCTAGAGGCACCTAACACGACCTCACCTGACGTCTTCCGCATATCTCCAGCAAGCGCAGCGAGCAACGAACTCTTACCACATCCCACAGTTCCAATGACAGCAACCAACTCGTTTCTCCCAATCTCGAGGTTCAAGTCCTGGAGTTTGAAAGGCTCACGTTCTTCCACAAGTGTGCTCGCTGTATCTTCGGAGCCCTCTTCCGAAGAGCCCCCGTTGTTGCCTGGTTTGGGTGCATGCTTTTTATGCGACTGTCCATCTTTACCCTTCTTTTCTTTCTCGGACTCTTGGGTCGGCGTCCTCTCCCAGGTAAAGCTGGCATGATGCATCTCGACCGCATACTTGCCCTCGGGTTTAATGACGACTTCTTCTTCCTGCTCTTCGGATAGCATGAATTCCTGGATACGCTTAAGGGATGACCAAGCATCGACCGTCTGACCAATGACCAAGGGGAGTAAGTTTAGAGGCATACGCAAGCCATTAAAGAGAGCAAGGGAGGAGAAGACTTGGGCAGCCGGGAGGCCGTGGTCGGTCAGCGAATAGGTGATGAATGATAACATGGAGGCGTAGATAGGAAGCGACATGCTGACGGCGTTGATAGCATTTCGAATTGTCAGAAGAACCTGAATAGCGTGGATCTCTCGAGTTCGAATTTCCTTGAGACGTTCTAGAAAAGCTCCTTCCCACCCAAAATACTTGACGAAACGAACTGACTGCAGAATCTCCTGCGTTAGACTTACACGCTGATCTGTTATTTTGTTAATAGCAGCTCGGCGTCTAAACAGTAATCGGATTGCCCTGGTCAATGCCGGAATACCGATGACAAGGAGCGCGAAGCCAGCGAGAGCACTGTACGTCAGATTAATGACAAGGACGACGAGAGTGATGAGGCAAGAAATTGGCGCTGTCCAAATCATGTGGAACAAGGCGCTGGCTTGATCGACACGGTAAGTGTCAACACTCATTAAGTTCACTATTTTTCCATTGCTCCAGCCAGTACCATCGCCCGAGATGCCGGCCTTACCCGCCTTCGGGTCTTTCTTAACCTTGTCCGCCTTCTCTGTCTTATCTGCATTCTCTTTCCCCTTCTCCCCTTGGCCATTCTCTGCGGAGCCATTAGAGGTTTCTTTACCGCCGGCTCTTGCTCGGCCGGAGAGCACCATCGACTTCTCAAAGATGAGACTGATGAGGACAGCGCGGGACTGTCCTCCAATCATCATACCGCGGTAGATGAAGTGGTTGACTCCTAAGCTCTGAAGGATCTGCATGGCGGTCACGCCAATGACCAAACCGATTCCGGCACCGACCTTGGGCGGGGGTTGTCCGTTCTGAGACGCGTCCCAGGCTTCTTGGGCGAAGTTGATGAGATAGCGCAGGGTGAAAGGAGACATGACCTGGAAGATAGACGAGCAGAGTTGACAGAAACCACCGAACCAGAACTCCCAGAAGAAAGTCTCATGAAGTGCCCAGAGAAGTGGGTACTTTTCACCTTTCTTGATTCGTCTCTCGAATGATTCTCTCGTCTTGGTGGTCATCTTCTCGGCTGTTCGATTGGGGTTCACCAGCCAGAGATCGTCATGTTCCAGGGGTCGTTTATACCCTACCTGGACTTCGGTTAGTACGACGTACGACGCGAATCCGGCGGACGTATCGGGGCGGGTACTTACATTCATTAAGGGGGCCATCCATTGGAACGTCAGCTTGCTCAAGAAACCAGCTTTGTACTCCCTCGAGACTTGGCGTTCCTTGGGGACGGGTGGAATTGAACCCCATCGCAGCGGGTTCGGCTCCTTGTACCACGGCTTCTTAGCCTTGGGTACATATGCCCTTGAGGTGGTGCGAGTGACGGCGCTGGTATCGGTGGCATAGCTCTGAGTGTGCTTCAACTCCTCGCGGTCAGCCCGCTTCTCATCGGACTCCTCATGCTTGCGGATTTCCTCCTCGGGGTCATCGTATACTGAGACTGGTGTTGCTGGCTCAGAGTCGGCGGTGTTATTAACATCTGTAAGTGGGTCGGCCGGCTTCGTCTCTTTTTCCTCAGTTTCATTTGCCATAGTATGGCCCCGAGAAGTAGTTCGGCACTCACTCCCAACACAGAGAGAGTGAGGTAGGGGATATCAAGTGTAAGTGAGCTATTGCACTTAATCCAGAGCTTGGAATGTTACTTTGAGCGAGGTCTTTAAAGAAAAAAGTTTCCGTTTGCTGAAACACACAGCCAAAGGTGAAGACACGGTGAGTTTGAGACAATAATAAAAGAGTTGGCTAGCCGTCTATTACCCAATGATACTTACGGCGGCATAACTTTCCAAGTGCTTACATACCAGCTTAGACCAAGGAGATAGGTAAGGCAGATACATATAATGGAGGAATTGGATTGGGATAGAATAAGAAATCGGGAATTCCAAGTGGCCGTTGTATATACTAAATAGGCAGGCTTGGCAAGGATAGGAAGGACCTAATGGGTTTTTACATTAGCGACTTATGATGCCTCGATTCAACGGCCCCGCTAACCGGACTCTGACTCCACTTCTACAGCACTTTCAAAGGGTTCTAGCCTATACTTAAGGGGGTTACCTGTACGTATAATAACACCACTACTATACCTACAATGCCTACATGTACGCAAGTCAACTTGATCTTAATAATTACTCGGGATTTAGTACGAGCTCGCTAACCAGGTTCGAGCCAAACTAGGATGTTTCACCAATCAACTTCTTCACAATACGAATCGGCATTGAACAGAAAAGAATGAGAGAGCAGATTGGGAAGTGGGTAACATTGCATTTTCTCTTACTTGCGAACGCCGTATGACGCATACCTAGGGCCGGTTAATGGGAAATGCAAGAATTTTTTACATTATTATTAGTCAAAATGTCGGTAAAGGGATTTTGGCATTTGTCCTATCCAACGTTGATAAAACAGACTCTTGTGAGTCGTCAGCGGGTGCCTATTTCCTATTTCCGTTATGGGCATCTCAACCTTATCTTGCACATCTTGCACATCCAATCCCGTATCCGTTCTAATCCGAATTCCGGGTTCCACTCGGGAGATGTAAAAATTTCTATCGTAGTGTAGTGTGGGAAATCCTTTCCTGCGCTTCAGGCTATTACTACTGTATCTTCACTATCCTTGATAACGTATTGGTCGCGAATGGCGGACGCTCCCTATTTCTATTCTAGGTAGGTGGTTCGTCTTCCTTCGCTTGGATTTTGGTTCGTCTGGGGAAAAGTTAAGCTTTTCCGGTCCCGCCAACTCGGACGCCTAAGTGACCTATACCCGACACCGGTCCCGACAAAGCACAAACCGATTCCGATAGTGGTTTAGCTCGGACTATTACGGACTTTTACGGAGTTTAGAAGAGTTTTTCAAAGTCCCCTTTAGAAGTCTTTGATTTATAATACAAGTCTAGTTCGCCTTAACTTCGCCTCCTATATGCCTACCTAGGTTATTAGCTACCTAGGAACCACTTCTAACGTTAGAATTAGATCAGTATACTTCTGTTGCGAGAATCATTACAAATGGCAACACATTTACTCTTGAACTTTGATTAAGTAAGTCAGTCCAACTTAGCTAGGTTAGTACTTTAATTGAAAGCTTGTGCCTGAGTCACACTGCCACACACTTCTCGTTGACAAAGTTGGTGATATCTATTGCCTGCCTAAATGTAGGCAGTCGTTTGTCTAAGGGTTGACTCTACATATGTACTTTAGATGAAAAGACATCTCATTATGTATATGTTGTATAGGTATACATCAGGTAGATCACTAGGCGCATCTATCTTAGATTGACCCATTGAGGTGATGCCAATGACTCCAGTAGGAATTGAAAGCTGAAATTAATGCACTCGGAGTTACGATAACTTTTGCAAGTCATAAGTATCATATTGCACGCATTGAGATTCTTGATTAAAGACTTCGCGAAATGCATTATTAGCCTTATTTAACTTATCTGTTAACACACACGCATTACCGCCTCCCGTCTATGCCATTTCTAATAACCTGATGGCTTTTCGTGTTTGCTAGTCGTACGTCGCCTTGGCGGGTCGACCAAACCTGCTAAAGAAGCAAAATGAATAAGGGCAACGCATCACCAACCATGGTAATGCCAACAACGCCGCAACCCTTTACCTACCCGCTGCAAGCACTATGAACTATCCGTGCCATCCGAACCATCCAGACCTAACAACGCCTTTCCTACCTCATCGATGTCCTCGTAATCTTCCTTACCCTCTCCGTCACCTTCGCCCTCTCCTTCACCTTCCTCGACCCCGCTACCGATACCTAGGAGTTCCTTCTCCATAGGATCTAGATCATCCGCATCTTCCATCACGACGTCGCCGTTGGTATTGCCGTTTTGCTTCGTCTTGGGCACCTCAATCTTCTCCGGGCTGCCATTTTCACCGTGCTCAGCGTGTACATCCGGCGAGGCGTAATCAGAGGGCGGGGCTGCGAGTCGCCTCTTGGTTGTTGGAACAACCCCTAACTCAGGTCGACCGTGCCAACGTCTAAGTCGTCGATCTGCCCTTCTAAGTGCAGCTGCGTACGATGCGAACTCTTCGCCGAAATCGTCGTCTTCCTGGTTGAGTTGGCAAAGGCCGCCAAAACCTCGGTCAATGAAGAGGTGCTTCTGTTCTCTGTGTGACATGATGTACTCTTCTTCGTCGCTGTCTATAAGCGCCTCCTTCATCGCCTCCAGACGGCGTTTCGCTCGTATGATAGCGCCTTCTTGCCGACGTATCTTACGTGCACGGTGATGCTCTTTTCGTAGACCGTGACCGAGGATATGCTCGACACGCTGATTGCGATTCCGCTCGACTGCGATTTGATGTGCGGTGGGAGGGCGTGGCTTTCGTGGCACAATACCCTCAATGACGTGAGATCCTGGGCCCGCAGGTGAAGAACCCTCGAATATTAAATGTTTCAAAGAGGCACCACCTCGTCGTCCGGTGCTACTAGCACCCAAGCGGGACAGAGCCCGGGGGGGTGGCGTAGACCGCGTGCTATCTAGGTCTGACTCGTGCTTTGATGGCCGTATTCGTGGAAGGATAGCCGCCGTTGGACCTTCATCAGCCATGACCCTTCCCCTAGAGCCCCGTTTGTTCTGGTGGTCTGCAAGATAGGCCTGGTCAGCTGCGATGATGTTCGCCCTGTGAGTCTGCTTCTCCTTTCCGAAATCAATCTCTTCCTGTGGATCGATATTCTCTTGCGCTTCTTCTTCAGGTGTCATCTCCTCCATGTGGGGGACTCCCTGATTTGCCACCTCAGTGCCGTAGTCCACGCCGGGGCCAAATGGGTTCTCATCGCAACCCTCTTCAGTAAAGTCGGATTCGAGATAAAACCACATCAGCCACAAAAAGGCTCTTGCACGGGATTTGCTCGTGTAGTTTGTCTTCATAATGAGGTCGTGGAATTCGCCACCAGGCGGGAAGTGCAGCTCTGCAATATGAGATGCTTGCTGACAGATGAGGAAAATGAGGTTAACCGGGTTCGATCGAGGGGGGTTCTTCATCTTGAATTCGGTCAAGTCGTGTGGCTCGGGTCGATCCTCGGCTGCACCTTTGAGGATTGACTTTAGTCTTGGTGCGTCCTGAAGCTGCTTGTAGGCGGATGCATCTTGGTGAGCTTGTAAAGACGGGATAGCGTGGTATGTTCGGAGTTGAGCTCGCATCTCGGGGAAGACTGATATAAACCATTAGCAATCGTCATATAATTAGATAAAGAGGGGCCAGTACAGTTTAATGTCGTATTCATCCGACCCACGTTGACCAGTAAGCAGACCATAGCCATGCTCTTCGCGGCTTCTCGGTCACTAAGC
Source organism: Hypoxylon sp. CO27-5 (assembly GCA_002120305.1). NCBI lineage: Eukaryota > Fungi > Ascomycota > Sordariomycetes > Xylariales > Hypoxylaceae > Hypoxylon > Hypoxylon sp. CO27-5. The sequence continues at coordinate 8,112 of KZ112611.1, read as the reverse complement.
AATTTGTCTCGAAGAACCTTACTCGTCTTGCTGCTTCTAGCCATCGTATCGATATATAGGTCGGCGAAACTCTGTTTCTCCTTGCCGTCCCCGGCAGGTTCGTAGCTATTGGTGAAAACCTTTTTCTCGTCATCGAACACTGCCTTGAGGAAGTCATATTGGATGTCTCTTCTCCATAGAGGTTCTCCATCCTCCTTCTTCAAGTGTCTAATCTTCCCAACGGTGGATAATGATGCTGCTGCAGCAGCGGTAGAGGACCGATTCTTCGATCGCTTAGTTGCTTGTCCGGATTCAGACCTGACAATACTGGCCTCGAGGTTGTCGCCGGGGGTGCTATCCCTTCGAGCGGTACTAGATGCTCGCGACCAGCGGCTTTGCGCGGGGCTGCCGTCTCTCGAAGCCATCACGAATTCGTTCGGAGACGATCGGAGATGAAAATAGATGAAGGGGGAGGAGTGTGGTTGTGTTGATTGATTAAAGAGAGAACACGGTAAGTGGGCGCGCAGACTCTAATGGTTACGATGACAACTGCGCGAAAGAGCTTGAAGGGATGGTGGAAAGAAAAGGGAAAGAAAATTGCCTAGAAAATAAGGCTTACGATGCAGTCTTAGCGTCGAGACATAATTAGATGTCTGAAGTGAAGAAAAGAAGACAAAGCCTCCCTGTCTTGGGTGCGACGTTATTAGTTCAAATTTTGTGAGTTGTGCTGAAATCAAAAGTGCTCACGCTGTAAAAGGCGGCTGTAATCACGTCGCGTCACTCCGGTCGACCTTTCCCAGATACGTACAGGGGCAGGTGCAACGGCGGGCTGCTACTGTGCAGTAGACTATCTAGGTACCTATGTATCTAAATGCGGTACTGTGGGCACTTCAGGGGTTTAATGGATTCTAGCCACGCTTCAGCCCCCACCTGTGGACCCTACAAAAAAAAAAGGAAAGCCACACAAACAACCCTAAGGTCCATCGCTCTTTCCAATTGGGAATTTTAGGTCGATGAAATATCAATTCAATATGTGTAATGTTTTATAATACGGTACTAACGATTAGTACTTCACTACGATGTTTTCTTAATATAGCTACTAGCTTGGGGAAGCCATGAGATGAATAGCAAGGCAACGCATTTCACTATTAGCAGAATAAACTATTGCACATGATGATCTTCAGTCTGTAGTAAGGGGAACGTTTTTTTATTTGGGAAGTTCTCAGTCCGTCGTAGATGGAATCTCTAATAGTCCACCACGGCGCGAACCTCAAAGGGCCTGAAAGCGTCTCAGCCAATGTCCATGAAAGTACTACCATTGGTGGCAGATGGGATCTAAAGCAATTCCCTATGCCCTTATCGTCAGAGCAGATCCCAGAACTCTCCTCTTGTTTTAGAGAGGTCCGGAGCCTATGCCTGCTCGCCGAGACGCCGTTTTTTGTTTTCTCGATCCGCCGAAAATTACCATTCTATGTTCATTGCCCTCTATGTGGTTCCCTCACCATGGCGCGAGTCTCGAGTCAAGAGCCCTGCCAACCAGAGAACCGAGAAATCCACTTTTGTCTATGAATATGCCATCAACACGAATCCACGGCCATGCGAAACGCATTACCCCATTCTATGGGAAAACGAGAAAAAAATCTCGGCCGGCTTCCAAAAGGCAAATACGGGGTACATCGAACGGGAGATCGTCATCGTCGTAAAGGTGCTGTGCTGCCACAGACTGAAGTGCAGCACTTCTCTTCTAAGTGATGAATATCTCCGTGTTATTTTTTCTTGGTCAAGGTACGTGTTTGACCTCCAAGCGTCTCATGCAGCTGCTCGCGTATGCCCCCTCGCAGTCTTCTATGGGTATCAAGTTGTGAGGGGTGCAGCCGAAACAAAGACAAATGCCGTCTATCGTATGCCAGGGTTCTACCTCGTAGAACTCAAATCTGCCGATCCAGATTGGAGGCTGGAAGTCGGGTATGCCGTAGAAAGGAGTATGTCGAGGGAAGTGTCGAAAATGCTAGAAAAAGGAGAAAAAGTACCTTGCATAACTTAGCTGATAAAATGAAAAGCAAAATATGAGACCTTGAAATCTATGTGCCGCATCGCAAATGTGCCCATTCCATCCCCGCATGCGGGTTGCGTGAGAGGGAATAATTAGGCTTGTCAAATGAGGTCGTCAAGATCACCACCAGGAAGCCTGGCCACCGGGTCCACCGGGGTTGCCGTAGCTTCCACCTCCGTAACCTGGAGCACCACCACCTCCATAGCCTCCGCCGAAGCCCTGGTTGGGAGGAGGACCGTTGTAGCCGCCAGCACCGCCGCCGTAGCCGCCAGACTGCTGAGGACCACCAAACCCACCACCGAAACCACCACCGCCACCGCCGCCGCCGCCGCCACCGCCATACTTTCGGAAGTCACGGTTGGCATTCTGGCCACGGCCGCGGCCACCACCACCTCGTCCACCACGGCCACCGCCATACGAGCTCTCTCGAGCAATAGTCTCGAGAAATGCCGGCACTTCCTGATTGGCTTCTTTCAAAAGCTCGATAAGATCTCGGACAACACCACGGTTGCCCCGGTTGAAGAATGCCGTTGAGTGACCCGTGTTGCCTGCACGGCCGGTACGACCAATTCGGTGAACGTAATCATCAATATCAGTGGGAAGATCGTAGTTGACGACGTGTGTAACATTAGGAATATCCAAGCCACGTGCGGCAACGGCGGTGGCAACTAGAATAGGACATCGTCCATTTCGGAACATCTCAAGAGCGCGTTCACGCTCACGCTGGGTGCGGTCACCATGGATTGAGGTAGCAGGGAAATTCTGGTTGATCAGGAAGTCGGATAACGAATCTGCCATGCGCTTCGTCTCAACGAAGATCAAAGTAAGGCCGCCACCATGAGTGTGTAAGATATCTAGAAGAACAGAGCGCTTGTCTACATCCTCAACATACTCAACCTTCTGAGTGATGTTCTCAGAAGTTGAGCCCACACGACCAACTGAGAGGAAGACGTAATCCTTGAGAAAATCGCGGGCAAGCATCTGGATATCTCGGGGAAATGTAGCCGAGAACATGAGTGTCTGTCGGTTCTGGACACCAGGCATATCTTCGCCTTCAACGATACGACGGATCTGAGGCTCGAAACCCATATCCAGCATACGGTCTGCCTCGTCAAGGACCAGATACTTGATGTTCTGGAGAGAAATGCGGCCTCGCTCTATGAGGTCGACAAGACGACCAGGAGTAGCAACGAGTAGATCACAGCCACGTTCAATCTGGCGTAATTGAGAGCCAATGTCGGCACCACCATACACTACACAGGGTCGAACCCAGGATCGGTAGGCGAATTTGCGGGCCTCATCGTAAATCTGAGAGACGAGTTCACGGGTAGGGGCAAGGATGAGGGATGTGGGGTATGCCTTGCGCTGTCGACCATAGCCACCGCCAGGTGCGCCGACTGGAACGGGAGACGGGCCAGTGAGGAAGGCCTGAGAAAGGATGGGAAAGAGGAAACCACCCGTCTTTCCAGAACCAGTCTGGGCACAAGCCATCAGATCTCGTCCACCCATAACGATGGGAATCGAGTACTTCTGGACTGGTGTTGGGACCTTGTAATGAGCTAGCTCAATGTTGCGGATGAGGTGGTCATCCAATGGGGGGTTGCTGAAGGTGAGAACAGGTTCGGGAACATCGTGTCCGGAAGCTTCGACGGGAATGTCGTCGTACTTCTCGAAGTTGATACCGGTGTGTTGTTTGGACGGGTCATCGGGTGTACCGAATAATTCCCGCTCCATACGAGGGTTCGGAGGGCCGGGAATGTGTTTGCCGTCGCGCCACTGTCCGTCGCCAGAGCCTCTAGCATAACCGCCACCGCCGCCGCCGCCGCCGCCGCTGTTTCCGCCAGCGGCCGGGTTGCCATAGGCGTTGCGGTCGAATCCACGGTTGTTCCAGCCTCCAGGACCTTGACGCTGAGGAGGGGGGAAATCAGGAGCAGCTCCCCATCCTCCAGGAGAGGGTCGAGCATCGTAGCTGTTGTTACTATATTGAAAACTTTGTTAGCAAACCGTCTAAAGTGCTCCTTCTTTCAATTGGACGAATCGGATGGAATATTTGAGTATTCGGAGATCAAATGCAAGCACTAGTTAAGAAAATTTACTTACCCAGCCCAGGCGCTGCTGTTGAGACCATTCATGTTAGGAGGAGGTCCGCCAGCACCCATGGGAGGAGGTCCGTTGTTAGCGGCACCGACCTTGCCTCGCATGTGAGGGGGGATGTAAGAACGGGGTTGAGGTGGCTGCTGCTGGTCACCCAGACTCAAGCCGCCCATGTTGAGTTGATCAGCCATGTTGTCGTGTTGGGGAATCACTGTCGAGTAGTGGCGTAATTGATTGATGTCCTCAGGAAGAAAAATTTTCGTACGGAACCCAGCCGATTAATTCTCTCTCGAAAAGAACGAATGAGTTCAGTTGAAGAGAAATGAGAGGCGTGACAGGGTTGGAAAGTCTAGAAATTAATGCTTGAGGTTGAAATCGTCGGAAGAGACCAACGGGATGATATTACTTCTCAGTAAGTAGGAAATGACAACGGGGATGCACCTTCTCTCCGAAAGAAATAAGAGAATCAGATGCTGGTTTGTTGCTGTGCGTATCTGTAAAAAATGACAGAAACACACACGTCTAGTTAATAGATGCCTTCAAGATCCCTTGAGAAAAGAAATCAAAACCAAATCTTTTTCAAAGGAAAGAGAAGACCCTGAACGAAAATGCAGAATGCTTTTTCAGGGGGAAAGGATGTGAATATGCCGTGTGTTTGAGGTTTGAGTATGGCAAAGGGATTGTGGGGGGAGAAGAAGAATGGGATCAGATGAAAAAAAAATTCAGGGAAGTTTTGAAGTTGTGTCGAAAATCGAGAATCGCGTTAGCGTGACTAAGGGACCTATACCTACTAAACTAGACTGGGTAGGCGCGCTGCAGCTGCAGTTACCAATCGAATGAATAAGATAGTATAATGGGGGGGCAATAGTCGATATCGATATACCGAAGTGGGAAATTTTGTTAGCAATTCCTATGCAAGTTACGGCATCAATCGTGTCATGGAAAGTGGGATGCCTACTAACGTTATGAAGTAGGAAGTATCCATGTTACCCTATACATACATCTTTCCTCGCCTTCAACTTCCTATGCATGCTTTTAGACGCATACATGCATGTGTATTAGGTACACGTATATATGGTACGTACTTGCCTCAACTCTGCCCTTTAAATCAAATGTTCTTCCTGCCGCAATTTTTGTAAGGCATCGGGTACACATCCCTTCCTAGTTTGGGTAACTGCGACGAATTTTTCCCCCCTTTCGCCTCCAACTTCTCTTGCAGTACTTGGAACAGTTGAGACTACATAGGGAGTTACACACGGTCAAACCCAAATCGGCTAGATGAATAATTTCTGCGGTGCTTTTTAACTTTGATTTACGAATAAAAACTTCTCGAATACAAACCTAGAAATCTCATGTCCCCCATTCAGCTGCCCGAACTCCCGATATGAGAGCGTTCATGTCCTGCAGGATGCTCTCGCATATTCTAGAAGCGATCTTAACTAAATCAGTACTACCGAAGAGGTAGGGAGACACCTCGAGACGATTCAGATATTCCAGTGGCAACATTTTGCCTTGTCTTCTAACGATTCGAAGTACACGCCGTTTGTATCTATCCGAATTTCGGTATAGTCCGATAGGGAGGGTGGCATCTCTTCCATATTTTTTTTTCTTTTTAATTATGTATTTAGCTCCTTCTACCCAACCTTTTCCCTCAGCATTGTGATGTACCTAAAGTACTAATGTATGTATGTATGTATGAATGAGTACATACATATACGCAGTTTATTCATTACGACATAATCCTATGATGTGTGCCTGTTTTTATCGCCACCAAGATCTTGGATCTATGGTACGTACACTACTGGGGAAGGACCCTTGGTTACATAGCCATCCCGGCCATCCTTATGAAGTTCAATGTTCCTTCCAGATGTTGCCATGTACACGTAATAAGAGTAAATACATTACATACATAGATCATCGGCACTGCCGTTTGAATACATATGTAAATAAAATATGAGTATGTACTTACCCAGAACGGATGTGGATAGGTTAAGCGACGAAATCCCTCTACGTGTAATAGTAAATCCTAGCGATAAGATTTGTCTCCAGACATTTCTAGTTTTGTTGGTTAGTAGGGGGGATGCCAATGCAACATTTGCTGCAGCAAGGCTGCGGTGTTCCAATAGGATGCATGCCTGCATGGTGAACAGGTGTAGCATTATGCAGCAGTCTCACCGCCCAAAACAAAATACAATAAAATACACCGCTTGAAGAATCGCTTCAAGCCAGCTCTTGCGGGTGGTGGGACATCTTCATCAGTCACGTATAAATGAAGGAACTTTGACTATTACATGTAAGTTGCTTACTGCCGAATACGCGACGGATACAACCCAATAGTCAAGGCTATAGGCCACGTAAGTATGCGCCCAAATAATTTCGGGACCAACCCGAACGATAATTTTGTCAATATAAACTACCCGCAGCCGGCATATCATCTCCCTTAAGAGGGTGTTGCTGAATGGTTAGCGGAAGAGCCATATGTTGTACGAGTGATATATGGCATTGTGTCCATTCATACCATCATCCTACCCTTTTGCGATGGCTCTTGGTTACTACATCTGTGTCTGGAATATTGTCCATAGCAATCAATAGTTTAGAATCTCTAGCCGTATGCGCATTGGCCAAAGGGGAGATGTTAAAACAGTCGCAGTCATGGCAGACTCAATAGGCCGGACTGCGACTTTATTATCAGGCTGTCATGGCTCTTCGCCCAGCCCAAGATCCTAATGTTACATGTGCGGCCGCCATCCAGATAAACGAGTCTATGCGCTCTTAACAATCTTGTCGTCATTGAATTCGATCTCCCGAATGCCATCCTTCGTGACTGCCTTAACCGTCATGCCCTTGAAATCAATAGGTAAACGTCGCTTTAGCTCGTCCGTGCACATCTCGAGCACCTTGAGACCTTGGACGAACGTCATGTCTGGGTGGTGGTGCTTGTCCAGGATAGAGAGACAGTAATATTGCGCATAGCCGTGGGCAGCGTAAGGGACGGAGGCCAAAGCCGCTAGATAGTCCAGCCAGAACAAGCTCGGCTTGTGGGTGATGGGGTCGACGCCTCCTAGTAGCAGGTTGACGTTGTAGGGCTTCCTCGATCGTAAGCTCGATGCAAGTTCGCCACGGACGTAGTGAGCCAGAGCTGTGGGTGACAAGTCGGTCTCATTCCGCATCGAGTAGAGCTGGGCGTTCGCTTGGATATATTCAGAGAATTGGACTACCAGGAATTAGCTTTCAGTGACACCATCATTTGAGGAATTAGCGCACCTGTGTCGCCGGCTTCTCCAGAGAAAGCAACCAGTGTATGCTTGTTCAGCGATCTCGTCTTGTCGTCGGAGGCCTTAAGGATAGTAGCTCCTCGCATCGCAGCTTTAGAAGCTGCGATTAAGGTGAAGTCCTTGCCGGTGATTCCTAACAACACCTCCCTAATTCGGCCAACATTAGTATACAATAAGACGCACATATAGAATGACATTGAACGTACATTGTGGAATATTGGTTATGACGGTAATGACGCTTGTGAAGTGTAGTTGGAGGATGTTGACGGAGCTGTTGTTTCTAGACTGCCGTAGTTGAATGTGTAGACGCGCAAGGAAGCTACAGCCTAGCCCTGCCAGAGCTCCCAGACTGGGGACTCAAGTCGGACGTCGGAGGTACAAGCCACAGCCTCTCAGCCGCGCCCCACTTCGAACCAGACGATAGCCCAGATAGCACCGACAAGGACCCCTGTTAACGTCCCGCAGGCAATGAACTTTTTTTTTTTTTTTTTTTTTTTTTTTTTAGCATTGAACGGGCGTCTTTTTACAGTTGGAAATTTTCCAAGGGCACGAGACAATCAATACACAATTGCATTGATTGCTCGACAAATTATACGGCGTTATTATGTCGTCCTTCTTTACAGTGCCCGGCGCGCAGAAAAAGCGAAAAAGAGCACCTGCAACCGACGGGCCCAAAAAACGGGTTGCGACCTCTAATAAGTCGTCCAAAGC
>KZ112610.1:0-90841 GCA_002120305.1 Hypoxylon sp. CO27-5 | reverse complement strand
GGGGGGGCTTACATGGTATTATAAGCGGTCGGATCTTCGCGGACGTTCTTGAAAGTCCGTTGGATAGGCTCAGGTATAGGATCCAGCCGACAGACGAAATTCTTCATGAACACCGCAGCCGCGCCCTTGAACTCAGGGCTATCGTGGTCGCCCTTCCTATCGCACTCCTGAAGCGTCGTGCGGACGTCCTCCGGCAGCTCCGCGAGCCGCTGCTTGCAGGCCTTCTTGTACAGCGGCATGCTAGCGGGTGCTCCAGACAGGACCAACCTCCTGAGCCCCTGTGGCCGCCGCGAAGCATACGAGCTACCTAGCATGCCGCCCCAGCTCTGGCCGAGGATGTGGAAGCCCTTCTGGCGCAGATCAAGGTGATCGATCAGGTCGTCGAGCTGCTTGATGAACAGGTCGAACGTCCAGAACGACTCGTCTCCCCGCTTCTCCTGCAAGTGTGTAGACCGGCCGCAGCCAATCTGGTCGTAGAACATGAGCGGGATCCCGTGCGCCTCGTAGATATCGATTAGCGCCTCCAGATAGTCGTGCCCAGAACCGGGGCCCCCGTGGAGCGCGATAAGAGGCGGCGTTGCTGATTCTGCTAGGTTGCCGATGACCTTGTACCACGTCTTACAGGGCTTCCCCGCGCCAGGGGCGTCAAAGGCGATTTCGCCCTCTAATGTGGGGTAAGATGACATAGCTCGTAGGGCTAAACGAGGGGGGGGAATAAAGGAGTCAGAAGTAGTAGTGACTAGATTGTGGAAATGGGAGATGGTTGGAAGAGAAGATTGTGGTTGGTGATTATCATGTGGAAAGGTAGATGGGAAGAATTAGGTAAGGTGCTTACTGAGGCACGCATTGTTGGAGTCAGGTACATGTATCGTTATTTCTTTTCCAATCGTACCTGTACAATGACATAGGTACCTTTCGATGTGATTGCTAGACCGGCAGCCGGCAGCGTGATGCTCCGAGTCGAGGGATAATCCTGTCGGCGAGCCGCATCTGCATCCCTGACTCCGCATAAAACGGTGCGACACAATTCGCACATTCTTACTAGCATCGTGCATAGGGGCTGTTCCGATTATCCATTGTTTGTCTTCTCACTCATGATTGGCCCATAGGTAGATGCACCCCTAGGCAGAGATGTAGTATTGGGGGCTATGCAAGAGGGTTGCCTGAGGCTGACATAAGCATGATCTGGTATTACCAAATTAGGCAGTCTACCTACCTTGAGCCTGGAAGAAAATAACTTATAGTATCTACCTCCATACGGGTGGCCTGCCTGTTCCGGTAATTCTCGAGCGCTGGGATTTCGGGACGACAATACTGACCGCCTACTGGTAACCCCGCTCTTACATAGCGGTATGCAAAATTATGCCATATTCATAGGGCTATCTCGATCAGGGGGTTGAAAAAGGGTCGTCCCTTTTCAGTTCCCCTTACCTCCTAGGGTAGCATGATTCTGCGGCCAATAGGGCTTGGGACGGGTTTAGCTATCCTGCGCATATTAAAAATTGGCTCAGGCAAAGCAACCTATTGTGCATGAAAGGGGAGTCACGAGATCCATGATTGGTTGATACTTGAGACTTCACATGTAAGCCAGGGTAGCCATTTCACCGAGCCAATCTTGACCACAGTTTATCCCGACTCCTAGATAAGCAATAACGTGATTCTAGCCTGTCTTACTCTATGTTTTTATTCTTTGGCTTGTTGCGCTCGAATGGCCCTGGCCGATAGGTGTAATTCCCCGCAATTAGGATCCTCTGTCGAGCCCAGTTGTCCAAGTTATCCCACTTTGCACATGTTGTGACGGCATCTAGTCTCTGCTCTTTACCATTGAGCTGATTATCTTCATCCACCCATTCGAAAGTGGTGATCGCAGTGTTTGCGTGACACATTACGGCTTGGCGAAGAGCATTGATGCAGTGGTCTAAAATACAGTCATTTGTTAGCTTACACCATAGGTTGACACATAAGATACTAGCTAGAAGACATACCTGAGTGCGCTTTGCCGAGATGGTCGAAGTAAGGAGATCCAGCAAACTTGGACTCGTAATAATCCCAATGTACCACCATTCGTAGATTGTTCAGGCAATGTAAGTGATGGTAGACGCCTACAGAGCCGATATAGTAACCGCCGTTTACCTGGACCAGGTTGGTTTTGTTGATGCCGAGGAGGTCCAGCTCATCTCCCGTAACCTTGATATTGATAGCTTGGGAAAAACTCAGCCATTTCCGTATAAACCCTCGAGAACGTGTGACTTACCGTGTAGTAGGTCGTCCCATGCTGCGTCAAGTTCATCGGATGGACCTAGGTCAAACGGAGATTCAGGCGGGTACCATTCTGGCCTGTCTTCATATCGCAGGATATCTCTCATCAGAGCTGTGATATCAGTAAAGTAAGCATCCAGTATTGGCGAACATCAATTGGGGCTACTCATACTGGGAGAGCTATCTGATGCCTGTTTCGGCGGCAGTGAGGCAAATCTCACCGCGATATCGACTGTTAATGCTATAGCGACATAAAGTAACAAGAAGAATATCGCGATTAAGAGAGGATTTGCCCGCAGCCATAGTCGTATTGGTTGACGCCCATTTCTCTGTTCGCTCGAAGGACTATGCGGTTGTATGCTGCTCTCTTCAGTAGAATGAGGGAGTAGAGGATCTTGGGAGTCTTCAGAATGCTTTTCCATGCCGCAAGCTATGGCAAAACTGGAGAGAACAATGGTGAATAGTGTTTTACTCCTCGGCGGGGTCGAGACTTGGTATAATTGAGGACTCGCGTAGGATGGGGAAAGAGATGATGGACTGATTCCAGGCTGGTGAATTATGGTATGACCTCAATGTAAGTGTAGTATCTGGACCTCGAAAGACCTGCAAGCACGCGGCGTGGGTCGAAGACCGTCTAGCCTGCAAACACTATAAAATTAGCCCATTTCCAGGTGCCGAGCCTTTGGATACTACCCACGATGTAGGTTGAGGGACCACGTATGCAAGACCTGAAACCTATAGGATCCTACGGTGAAGCTAACAAACCCCCCTTTTACGTCAGTGGGTCTGATCACACATAGGACCCCCTCCGGGTGCGTTCCTCTATCTTGAAATATATAACCGCTGACTACCCTAGGACCTGACTTCCTAGGACTTTCCTAAACATAAGAGGCCTACATCCCACTTGGTAGTGAAGTATATCGAGATTTCCCCAAAGCCTCCACGACTTCCAGATCTCAAGCTGAAGAACCTCCAATCCTATCAATCATCACCATCGACACAATCCGCCGACATGCTCTACAAGACTGTTCTCTTTGCCATTCTTGGCTTCACCGGTATTGCTTCATCCATGGTTCTAGGTACTTGACTCTGCTACGAATAATATCATCGTCATCATGTTGGTTGCTTATTCAAGTCTAGGAAATCGGGAGAGCAGCCTGGGTCAGCCGGAAGCTAGAACCCCACCAGCTATCATTGCTATTGGGGACGTCGTGGCAGAAGACGAGTAAAAGTAGCGGAGCATCCCGTTATGCGACGTCAAGTCTAAGTGAGACGCTGTCCTCGTTATGAGAGGTGGATTTCTGGACGGAGCTACACGCAATGGAGGACCATCTCGGTACTAGGGAGAAACTGAGGGGTCATGGTAGTACGAGATAGGAGAATATCAAGCAATGAATGTCGTAGATCATGCATCTATGCCCTGGCGTGATGTCCGGATGCTTGATGGTATACTGCGTCTTAGTGTAGACTTTGATAACTCGGGAGAGAGGGGCTAGTAATGATTTTTAAGGCTAAGTTAATGGATCTAGGCAATTGATCCCAGCTAGTAGGCGGGGACAAGTAACCCTCTGTTGAAGAACCAAGTTAAAATCACAATGGACTAGGAGCGCGTTTCGCGTGCCGAACCGCAGTCTTCTGCAGAAGCGTCATTGGAAACTCGCGAACATAATAAGGAGAGCGAGAAGATCTATCTAGGATTAGACTAGGCAGAAGGGAGTGCTAAAAGGGGTCGTAAATGATACGCACTAACATAGCATCTATTCTAGGATGATCGCTCCTCTATTCTGCTCGAATATATTCATGGACCGATTAGGAACATATGGATTCCCAACCTGTATCCTTCAAATGCTACCTTCTGGGGCGATCGGGAGGCTCATGAAAAGGGACATGTTGTAACGAGCCCATAACCCCACATCCTATAGTTACCTCCCGGCGTAGCTTACGCGCGGGATAGCTATGCCGTGATGGATTACTCACGTATTGCCACGTTCGTAATCAGGAGGTCTTAGTCCTACTAATGAAGGTCGTTCTCAAGTTGTAAGCCATCAACAGAAGAACCAATAATGGATGAGATCCGATAACCCGAAGCGCTTCAACTACCGTGCATGTCAGCGCTAGTGTAGATCTTGATTTTCGTTAGTAGATTATCTGGTTATCTTCGGCGTCGCAGGATTGCTCGTAAGTAAGGATAAGCCCACAAGGTCTGGAATGGACGTTGATGCTGGCTGAGTAGCGTTACATCGGTCGTGCATGCCGAGTCATAACGTAACAGCTTAATATCGAATAAGCTCTGATACAGGGAATCAAGGTGACATTTGTCTAACCAATAAGGGTTCATATCGGAAGTTGTTCCATTACGAAGGGGTGACACGGCGTGAATTAACCCCGCGATCAGCGGAACCCCTAAGCATTTTGTGTAATCAAGTCAGCTTATGGTAGTAACGAATCCCTAGGTGGAGCTGACATAAGTCGCTTCGAGCTCAACTGTCTCTAGCCCCTGATCCGACCAGCACATACCTAGGTCATTGTAGACCAGCCGAGATAGAGTGCTGATAATCCCCCTGCCTTTTAGTCCTTCAATGACCATTTCTATGGAGACAGCTATGGACCAGAGACTGACCAAAAGGGACCGGGGTCACAAACGCGCCAGTGGGATCAATATTCGGGACGAGTTGAGATGCCAAAATATAATGATATGTGCAAATTTGATAAATATATGGTTGTCAAGCTAAACCTCCTTGATAGGTCCCTTGAAATAATGTCGGGCTCGCGCGACGTACCACACGATACTGAACACGAGCACACTTCCATATACAACTACACTCCAGTTAAGTTCCGCGGGGCTGGGGTCGCTGGCCTGGGGCCAGAACGACCAAAACAATAGAAAAGCTGTATAAAGACAAGCAAAGGCATTGTTGATGGTCCCAAAAGGCTCCGACAGCTTCCAGGGACCCCAATAGAGCTGGCCCGAGTGGATGGGATCTTCATCGATACCCGGGATGTGAGGGTGAATGCCACCGGTTACGCGACGATAGAGTAGTAGTCCACATGCGAGAAGATATGAAGAGTATATCGCCGCGAGCAAAAGCGAGAGTAGAGCAGATAGAACAACGGAGGATCCAAGTACGATGAATGATATTAAGACAGTAGTCCCCATAGTGCCCATGATGGCGTAAACAGGAAGCGTGTTTTTGTTCAGCTAGTGGAAATTATGTTAGCGGATACGATAGCCCGGCAGGCGATGGCTTGTTTGTGTAACCACTTACTTTAACCAAATATCTATCAAAAGGAAGTCCCTTATCTCGCGCAAATGACCACATCATTCGTGATGCGGATGCATAGGTGCTAATACAACTCGCAACTGCTAGTACAAGCACGACGCCGGCCATGATGCAAGCACCAGGAGTCGACTTAACGGCGGATTCGAAGATTTGGAGAAAGGGATAGAACATCGTATCTGCGGCCGCGACCGCAGCGGGTACATCACTAATGCAGAACAATAAGGCAATCACCATAGCGAATCCTAAAGCTCCATTAATGAAAATGGTGTAGAGCAGCGCCTGTGGCACTACAACGTTTGCCGACCGGACCTCTTCCGACATGTGGACGGCACAATCGGCCCCAGTCATGGTACTAGCAACCGTAGGCATACCAACGAGAAAGGCTAGCGCTTGTGTCGACCAGCCGCCGTTGTTGGTAAATGTAGTAAATACCGCCGAAGGCGTATTATGAGGCGCAAAATAGACCAATGGGACAAGTACACCAAAAAAGCCCGTCAGATGCAAGATCAGGACTAGACCTTCAAATTTGGCTAATACGCGACCGGTAGTTGAATTGACTAGCACCGAAAACACCGCCGCAGCCCACATGATCAACACCGTATGCCACGGTATGGCGACATAAGATGGCTCGGCCAGGACTACGATACCCTGGATAATGGTCGCGACAGAGTAACTGGTGGTGATAGCTATGGCCTGCCAAGCTAGTGTCGTAAGCCAGGCAGTCAGGTAGGATAGGAAGTTGGCACACGAGTCCGGCGCCATCATCGCAACCCAGTGATCTATCCATCGAGGAAAAATTTAGCAAATATTCACCCCTTTGGTGCGACAAAAAAAATCCAGCAAAAGACGGGGAGGGAAAAAGAACTGTGGTCTTACATTGCCCGCCCGCGGTCGGAGCTATTGAAGCCAGCTCGGCCACAGATGCGTAGACTGAGGTAACGCCGACCCATCCGATTAAAAACGCCCAGATAACGCCTCCCGAACCTCCGCTCAGAAACGTCGGCACGGACGTCACCAAGATACCTTCCCAGGATAATAAGACCGAGCAGGAAAGTCCCAAGCTTGACATGAATCCAAAGCTCCGATTGAGAAGCGGGCGCTTCCCGAGCCGTCTGAGGGTCGTGTCATCGCGCGAAGAGTGGTAGTTGCCGCCCGAAAAATCGGAGAAGGAAAAGAGGGTGTCTACATTGTTTTGAGTGTTCCGAGATGCGACGCGAAGCTCGATGGAATCCTTAGACGTAGCGGCTAGGTCCATTTGGCCCGAAGTCATGGAAAAAACGACAACGAGCTGGAATGCGATGGGATGGAAATTAAAAATTAGAAAAATGGTTGGTGAGGATGTCGATTGAAGAACAATTCGAGAAGCAAATTAGTGTGTCAGCAGCGTGTTACCAACGCCGGTGGCTCGACAACGCTGTCGAGTTATCGGTTTGCGACACCCTTGCAGCTTGTCCTACGGATCAACCTTTAAGGGAACCTTTTCAGGGTATGAATATCCGGTGCTTGTCGACCCTGTCTCAGCCCCGGAGGTTTGCCCGCAGATTCTTCTGTTACCGGGCTTCCAGTTGACCTGAAGATAAGGCTTTAAGGTTAAATGCGACGCGAAGAAAGCATTAACTCTTAGGTAGGCGTCTCCCTGCTGAGCCGCACTCGTGCTGAAGAAGAGAGATCATGGCGTTTCGGTCCGGATTTGGCTGTGACCTTCCGTGATGGGTGCCATGCGTATTGTTCCTTAAAACCGTCGAAGCCAAAACATCGCAGTTGCCCATTGGAGGGGTTGAGGTTACATTGCTTGAAGGATGTGAAGAACCCATGGTGATTGGTAGACATAGGAAGCTGTAAGAATTCTAACCACGCCATCATACTGTTAGGCGGACGGGAGAGGCGTTATCCCCCCACAATCACATATTATCGGATCTCGTCGACTAAGGCGTCAGAGCTACACAATTTCAGCTTGTTGTCTAGTCTGTCTCCTGTTAAATTCAGGCTTATCCGAGTACAACTGCCATTGTATACGCTGAAATATCCTATAACTTTCCGAGGACCCCAAAATGAAAGTGGTCAGATTCAATGCAGTCTGCACGTAATCGGATGCGGATTCGGTGGGAAATGTATGCCGATCCCTAATAAGCATAGGACTTTTTGCGACTGTTCCCCTGCTATTCATTCCCTAACTCGGTGTTGCTTTTGGCGAACGCGATATGCTTTGCAGTTCGTGATGTATATTTCCCAGGGCATCACGAAGTACATCAGATAGTTAGCTAGTAGTTAAACAGAACTCGGATGAAAGCTTCTTGAAGGGATACAGAATGATGCTGAGCAAGTTACAATGTTGATTGAGGTGAGGATCTACAGTGGGGGACCAAACTGGTCGAGATAAAACAAACCTATGGTACGCCACTGTGGCTTATCAGGCACAGCGTACCTGATACACCAGCCACTTTCTTCTTTATTTCATGTTAGATGTGTGTATTTTCATGCCATGTCTCCTGAAATCATCATGTGAATAACTCTTATAAACCTGTAATTATAATTTTGAATTCTTCTAGCTGGTTACTATCACGTTGCAACCGAGGTCTACCAAGCGACAAAGCCATGGTTCTGTTCAAATCCCACGACTTCCTAAAACATTACATCAATTTAAGATAGCTGTATTCTTTAAGATAAGCGTCTGGAAATCGAATAGAACATCATCCCGAATATGATCCCAACATCTCCATGTTTTGCCTTCCAGATGAAACCCTAACCCTAGAACCAAAGTCGTTCAATGAATGATAACATCCGGTTCCAACTCTAACGCCGCATTCAGTCATCACGAACCCTATGTAAAGACCGACCAACCCTACCGTCCGTACAATGCTTTCCAATCCTGGTATTTAGAGCCTCATATATCCAACATGCTCCTAATCTGTTGTGGAGGTCCGCTTGTGGACACTCCACTCGCTGTGCTCGAGCTCCTCTCACTCGTGCCAGGGCGTCTAGTGGGCTCATTGGCTACATCTAGACCTCTGCCCCGGTCCGCAGGGGGAGGAGCCTCAGAGACCGCACCTGGGAACAGGAGACTAGCTGCCATCTGCACCGTACGTTCAGATCTCCGCTGGTCCGATTTGCCCCCATAAGGCGTATACGGTGGCGGCGCAGTGGATCCGAGGGTGCTACTCCGGACGCTGTTTGTGCGCCGCATTTCGTTCATCTCTATAGTGTTGCTTCTATTATTAGCCTCGGCTTCAGCTTCCGCAGCTCTCCGTTCTGCAAGCCTTTCAATTTCTCTCGCAGTAGCCCGTCCGCCGCCAACTTCCCGTACATTCCGCATAATGCGGTCGCGCATACTGCCCGTCGGTATGTCGCCATTAACACGGCGCCACCAAGCAGGTTTTCGAACGAAACCGAGTTCTTGGTCAATAGCCTGTCCTCGTTCCCGTCGCTGGCGAATGAGCTCGCGGTCCTCATTGGGGCGCAGGAAGCCAGCAATAACCTGAATGATAACGATTAAAAGGCTCGGTGCGTAGCCACCAAGATACATCGCGAGCAAACTAGTCTTAACGTTTAGTGGTGACAAGCTAAAATCCCAAGCACATAGTCCCTGATATGCAACAATAGCTAATGCAAGTGGCACCATTAACGTGAAACGAAATGGCATATATCCCAAAAATCCGATGACACGGTTGAACATTCCCCGATTCCGCGGTTCGTAATGCCGAATGGAATGCCAGAGCGATACTATAATCGTACACCAGCAAACGAATAGGCAGAATGTTGCCGCCTTAAAGCGTCCGTCCGTAGCAGCTGGCAATGCGTTTTGTACCGTCTGATCGGGGGAACGCTGAAGCTCTATCGCACCCCAATTTCGTGGGACAATGAGGAAGAAGTTCTATAGAAAAGGAATCAATTAGCGCAATTTGCTTCGCATTGCATTCTCGTAGTAATGTTCACTTACCAACCATAGCCACAGATAGAAGAAAAGTGGCAACCAAAATTCAAACATGCCTCTCTTGTCGTTTTGTTGAAGCACGAATGGATTCGGATCGATAAACTGGCGCTCCATCCAGCTGCCCCAATGCCGCACGCCTTCCCAAACAAGCGCCATAGAACCCATCTGCATAAGGAACCAGAAGAAGACGTTCAAAACAATAGGAAGTTCCACGACACGATATCGATCAACATCAATGCCAGTGAAGAGGCCGATAAGAGCCGCAGTACAAACAAATATTGACCAGTACCATTGCCATCTCCTTCCTATTGGATAAAACCTCTTCTCGGCCGGGAGATGCAGCTCGCCATGCTTCTTTAGATTTACCAATACGAATACCAGACATAGAGCGAAAGCCACAGCGAAACCAATACCGGCGCGTGCTCGATCGCCGATGGGTTGTGTCGCTAGATAGCACCAAGTGCTATTCAGAAAAGTCCCATTGGGTAAGAGGCCGACCGGGGTGTACGGCGAGTCGACAAGGAAACACCACGACCCATTGGATAGGGTGTTATTGGTAGGATAATAGGTATAATTCCAATGGTCTAGCGTCGTCAAGTTGAAATGTATATTATTGATTACCGTATCGGTCGCATTGTCGCCGTGAGGGAAGCTAAGGATATCGCGTAAATCGATTAGAACCATGGCTGCGTCTAGAATGGCCCGCGCGGGGTTTTCTCGTCTATTTTGGTCGTTAAGGCAAGACGAATGGAGGCACGAGATCAATGTCCTAGCGAGCTCAAGACATTGGAATCATCGCAAGAGGACGGGGACTTGCGGCGAGGAAAGGGAAGAGGAAAAGAAAATAAAAAAATCGCAAGAGTCGCGAAGGTTGGAGGCGATTGAATCCGGAGCTTCGGATCACATCGCTGGGAAAAAGTCGCTCAGTGACCAGGTGATCTCCACATAGGCATGCAGCCCGATAACTCAAATAGGAACTATAAGAGGACGATAAGAGGATTTCTAATGCTAAACGACGTCATCCCGAATGCCGAGCAAAACTAGCAGATACGTTCCTTGCGATTCAGTGTGAAATATTATGGATCTATAATTACATAAGCATGTTCATTGCCGGCGATTTTCTTCCCGTCATGCCGCAACGCTGAATTAAGTTGGTTGACAAGACAACCCAACATGAGCTGACCACGAGCTGACCGGCCGACTAGACCCTTAAATTCAATAGAATCGAACCCTATTATTTATACTTCATTAGTCAATTCAATCTCGTTGGTGATCTCTATAGCGGGTTCCGGAAAGCGTATTACTTTTTATATGGACAAGGGATAGCGCTATGGACGATCTAATTCTAGACCTCCTGGAGCCAAGAGTCTTGGCTCGTCAGCCTAGATATGTAGGCACTACTCCTACCGTATGTAAGGACACGATTCCTTCATTTTATAAGATAAATCTCCGTCTCTTGCCTTTGTAGCTTTGCTGTCGCTTTTATATGGATTAGGTACTAAAGGAAAATTCCGCAGTAAGCTATGCGGCCGAGCGATGTGATATTGTCCGTGTCTTTGGCCATTGGGCATGTCCTTGGCCAGAATTGTCCCTCCTATTCGAGCTTCTCCCAATCGCGAAACCCACCTCTATCGACCGGCGCCTATAAGCTCGCGTACCAGCGACCAACGCCAGAATGTCGCACTTTCAACTCGAGCCTTATTGAAGATGCCATTAATCGGGCGAAGGATAATATCTACGACGTAGACTTATTCCGCCTCTTCGAGAACACGTTCCCGAACACGCTCGACACGGCGATCAAATGGCGAGGGGTTGCTGCTAACAACTCGGAGGAGGAGCTGGCTTTTGTCATTACCGGTGATATCAACGCTATGTGGATTCGCGACTCGGCAAATCAGATAGCTCCTTATAAAACCGTAATGAAAAACGCGACAGATGATATTGCGTCGGTATTCCGGGGCGTTATCAATTTACAGGCTCGATATATGATAATATCCCCCTATTGCAACGCTTTCCAACCTCCGCCCGAGTCGGGGATGCCCCCGGAATCAAACGGGGGCACGTACTCTGTCACGCCTTCGTACGATCGCAATGTTGTCTTCACTTGCAACTTCGAATTGGATGATTTCGGAGGCTTCTTGCAGTTGTCGCATGACTACTACACCGCGACAGGGGACTTGGATTTCTTTGGCAAATTTCAGTGGATCCCAGCGATCCAGTCTATTCTTGCTGCTTCAGAGGCAATGAGGAAGCCTACATACGGGCCCGATGGGAAATGGATCCCTCCTGCGTACTCCTTCCAGTCGTTGACTATGTCTGCTTCGGGCACATTGGGAAACAATGGTATGGGAAGCCCTGTTAACGACACGGGTCTTGTACGGTCTCCTTTCCGCCCGAGTGACGATTCTGCCATGTTTGACTTCAACATTCCGGCAAACATGATGCTATCGAGATACCTAGAGTCGACATCGAAAATCATGGATCGATTACCGAATGCGCCAAAGGGTCTAGCCCGAGAAATGAGGGACATGGCGGCCGAAATTCGGGAAGCTATCAAACAGTGGGGCATTGTGACAGCACCAAATGGCAAGAAGATATTCGCGTATGAAGTTGACGGTTTCGGGGGCCAGAATCTCATGGACGATGCGAATATCCCATCTCTTCTTTCAGCACCTTTCCTAGGATACGTAGAGAAAGACGATCCCGTTTATCAGAGCACGCGGGCCTTCGTCCTCAGTAGGAGCAATCCGTGGTGGTGTGCTGGTCCGTACATCAACGCTATCGGCAGCCCGCATATTAGACCGGGAGCAGCGTGGCCAATGTCGGCTATTAGTATGTGATCCCCACATTTACCCTTGAAGCCATTCACCCCTTGAGATCGGTATTTATCGATTCATCTCACTTTGAGAATTACATTTCCATCGTATATCACTCCTATTTATACTCCTATTTCCCCTATATATGCCATTGCTGACCATTCAGTGCGAGCAATGACCTCGGACGACGATGGAGAAATAATATCAGCGATCAGAGAGGTGCTGCGTAGCACGGACGGATACGGACTCATCCACGAAAGTGTCGATAGTTTCGATACGAGTAGTTGGACCCGGCAGTGGTGAGCCAAAATATCTACATCCTACAATACCCGCGGACTAACATAATACTCTAGGTTTACTTGGGCAAATGGACTTTTCGGTCAATTGATTATGGACTTAGCAGATAGGAAACCACACATCCTTAAGGAGAGCTTCCAGCCTTTCTTCATAGAAAAGGACTAGCGCTATATACCCCATTAAATCACATTTTCGTGTCCTCATACCTAAAGTTCATGAGTACCAGCCAAACTAAGCACAAGGCTATCCTCCTCCTGCTACCACACCCTTCCTACTGGGTGTTGAGACCTATTGTAGCAATCCTAGATCACCGAATCCACTAACGAGCTCTGAAGTCGGTCTATCCGTTCCATTAGGACCTATATCAAGAATACGCATCTAATTCCCGTGGTCCTTATAGACGAGGGAGAAAACGTAGCCGAACAATGATCGAAAATCCTGGGCCGACTTTTGAGGTGTACTGCCGGTCCGAGGGATTGTTTCTACCATCATTCAGAGGTTAGTCGGCAGGATCGCACCTTCCTCAACTTGGTGCCCCTACACAACTCGGGAGTTTCGCAGTATGATTGGGGAACTATGGTCACTAGCGGCTAACATCCGTTCGCGCCTCGATCCTGCTGAAACTTAATGAAATGGTAAGTGCAGGTGGAGGCTGGGAGACCAATTTTTTTCGTCTTTTTTTTTTCTCTCTTCCATTTCAATGTATGATACCATCCATCGCCGTGACTGCTGCCAATTCTACTAATATGATATGTCAAGGTACGAGAAGAGATTTTAATCTCGCCAGCCTGTAATACTAGACCTCGCTGTCCTCCAAGGGGCAGTTCGGAGAGCATACTAAGGTAGATACATTTTAATATAAATCCTGCCACTTATTCCACCCTGAGAGAGTCTCAACGCCCGCCACACCAATTTTGTCGTCAATTGAAGCTTTGACCAAACGAAAACCATGAGTTAATTATTAAGCCGACGCTAGGCAGAGACGTCAGGAGCATGCTACAAAGGCAAACAAGGGCTTTGTCATAAGGATATGACAGGCTACCCACCACATCAAGATTCCGCAAGAAGCTTCATCCCAAGTAGTTGAAACTTAGTTGCCTGACAGCGGTTCGGCACGCTAGACTCACCGTCCTTACAGCCTTCGAGGTCAATTCACTCTGTCCCTAACAGCGATTCCATGGAAGACGGCCTTGCTAAGATCTTCAGGAACATACCACTTCAGGAGGTCTACGATTGACAACGAATAGCTTACCACGAGAGTACTAAAAGCATCACAGCCTGTGTATCGCCCTTCTTCGTAGTCATTAACGAGATCTTAAATAAGAACGATGGATAAGTATGCAGTATGTTGACTTGAGAATATATTGCCCGATCATTTCCCGCAATAGACCATTGGGATATAATTCGCCCTGGCTACGGAAACCCTTCATCAATTTAAGAAGGGATCAATATGCTAGTCCGAACGCAACGCCCCGCAACGCAATGCAAATAAGCCACGATGTCCACGCCAATTCACGAATTCGTCTGTTCGTCAAGAACTTAGACGCAGTTAAGGTTCTCTCTCCGCCAAAGCCCCCTATCGGAGGCTATGACCACCAGCGCCAAACCGAACGCCTATCCCCCATATGGCCCCGGCATCCCCGACTGTTGTCGTGGCTTCCACATGGACGTCCAGGGTACTTGACCGGGATACGCCTCGCGGAAGTACTGGCTATTGAAGAACCTGTGCTCCATGTAATGGCAAGTGAAGCCATTCTGGGGCGGGTCCATCAGTCCGTGCTGCTCGAGCATGAGCGCGAACCCATACAGCCGATTTGACTCGACGACGGTAGGACTCATCTCCTTGAAGAAGTCTGAGGTGCGAAAATCTCGTGTTAGTCTGAATCGAATAAAAAGGAGTCCGGCGATGACATACTGTACGCTAGCATCATCGCTTGACACATAAAGCCCGGGTGAAGCAAGCCGGAATTGGTCAGCATCTGCACCAGGCGGATCAGCTTCTGCGGCTCGAGGTAGTGCTCGAATTCGTTCTCGGCGATGAATCTGGTGAAGGGCTCCCAGTAGAGGAGTTTCCTCTTGGTGTACCGATCGAACTCTGCAAAGAGGTCGCATTAGCGTGTAATCTTTCCCAGGGACAGCTTCGTCCATTAAGCTTTGGCTATCGTATTATTGTTTTCTAATTTTCGAAGGTTTGGAGCAATGACTTGGCAAATCTCACCTATTGTGCCCTCAAGAGGCTCGATGCCAAGGGTCAAGATCATGTCGTCTTGGATGTCGCGCGGAGGATCCAAAGCTTCCTGGTGCTTCACATAGGCTCTCAACTTGACTGCGAAGATCGCAACAACGTCTTCTTGCTGTGGGAACGCATGGTGTATCGTAAGTCCTGGTCGAGAATCCACTTGTGGGACAGGCGAATACGGCTGAGCATAGCCCGGCTGGAAGCCCATTGGTGAGGGCTGCATAGGTTGATGAACGAATCCTTGCTGAGGCATCTGTTGAGGTATCTGCTGAGGTATCTGCTGAGGTATCTGCATCGGGAGCGCATATTGCTGCTGAGTAACGTCTGGGTGAAATGCCATTTGTGGCGGGATCTGAGGACTCATGGACATTGGCGTGGTATAATACGGCAAAGCCACCCGTTTCAGCGGAGTTTCGGGACGATGTTCTTTATACATCACCATCCTTCCTGTATGGTCGGGGAATGAGGGTAGTGACATTGGAGACGATGCTGTTGACAATGCTGATGGTGTTGCAGGGTGAGAGGAGGAGGATGGCGAGGTCGAGTCCCACTTTCGCTTTCTCGAAAAAGACATTTGCGATGATAGCAACAATGCAAATGTAGATGAGAGAAATAAGAAGTGAGTGGTAAGTAGTTGGTGGACAAACTTTTAGATTGTGAGTGAATGACTAGAAATAAATGTGTTGGCCGATTGTCATCTCCGATAGCTTCTACGAGGAGTCACAGCCGCAGCCTTCAGAGTTCCAGCCTCGAATGCTAGCGGGCGAGTAAAGCGTGCCTACACGCCATGTAAAAGGTATGTGCGCAGTTCGAGCAAGATATCGGGCTATGTTAAAGTTATTCGGCTGGATGAGCAACAGCCAAGTAAATCTCGCCTGCTAAGCATTCAGCTGACAGTAGGCCGGTCAATAAATAAGTCCCATTCATCCCAAATTGAACTCTATTGTTCGTCTGCCTGAATGGTGAGGTTAGTACTACTCTTTGTTTGATACCTGTCTGGCGAATTAGATAAGCCGTTGTTTGGCTTGCTTGACTCTACACACTTACGTAGTTTTCTTTGTCTTGAAATGTGACTAACTTGTGAGCTCACTGTGATTCAAATTGTGTTAACCTGAAGGATTAGTTACGTCTGATGAACTATGTCGTGTCTTCGCGGTTGAGTAATATTTTGTACCGATATTTCCAAGGAGGGACCATCTTATTCATCTTCAAGTTTGCGTGTCTATTGTTATTAGGTCACGATACGACGGTGATACGCTTCAAATTTAAAATTAGAATCAAATTAAAAGTTGGAAGCTGATTTCCATGCTATAATTAATCCTAAGCTCTCTGGGGAGTAGAAGTGGAATATCATTTTACATGTGAATGATATCCACATAGCATGAACGACTTGAAAAGTAAAGATTTTACAATCTAAAGGTGACGTTCCATATGCCATATATAACAAGAGATCACCATGATCGTGGGTACCTAGGTAAATAGGAGCCTCATAATATCAGGAAAGAAAGCATAAACCATCTGTTAGCTTTTGCTAACTATCCCCTACTATCTCCAATGCTACTGTTTGAAACTATAAATTTAACATAATAACCTATGAATCTCGCCCAAAACTACACATAGCTTTCATAAACTTATATATACAGACTTACATTAAACCACGAGGCCTTCGTGACAAGGCCGTTCTGAAAATTAAGACTCCACTGCCCGACGGCAGATAAAGGCAGCGGTTGGACCCGAACCCTTACTTGATATACGACCCGAAGCCACGAGGCTCTTCTGGCTTATGAACAGCGAGTGTCATGTTTCACCTTCGACAAAGAAGCATTATATATATCGTAGCCTTAGTCAGATAGATAGTTTCCAGCTCCTCGCGGAACAACATGCTCTACTCTTTCATGCATGGTGCGCCACGTGATAGTTAGAACTCGGACATACCAGACATGCCCAGAAAAGAGTGGACCAAGAATGAGGAAGAAAGCTAGAGCGAGAATGAGAATAAACGTTTCTAATCAATAGATGAACGCAGAACATACCTATCAAATAAAAATATGACACAACTTTTCATTATCTCCCAGGGGTTAACGGGTCGGGCAACTTGAAGGTCAATGATCTCAGAGTATGCTCAAGTTATGATGTAAAATTCTTATTGGGATCTGATGAATGTTAACCTGGGATAAACCTGTTGTCGTATCCTGACTTATCAGCTCAAGTAATCGTAGAAAACCCCGCCCTACCTGGAGCTATATTCAGCTTCTAGCAGATTTCTGTATCAACAGAATAGGCTTGGGTTGTATGGAATCTTCTTTAATGGTTTCTCAATCTATGGTACATAATATCTAACCAATGATATCGACTATGACACAGAACAGTGAATGGATACAGCTAGGTACCTTAGGTATTATGTTGTTGTACTCGTTGCGGCCATGAATGGCATGGAGGTTATTGGTCACATGTAGAATCTCCCATAGCGATGGTTGGCCGTTTGAAAACAATAGCAAGTGTCCACTAGCGTTGGTTTGTAATGATCTGCGTTCATTCGAGGATCGACAACCCTCCCCAACCTACCCCTTACATACAATATGGCCAGGGTTCAAGTTGCACAAAAGGCAGAGGCATATAAAGACTAATCGGCGCGCAGCATGTGATTAGCTGTCTCATCTATACTAAATTTACAGCTAATTACGATGCCCGCGGTAACTGTCGCAGGCTTTGGAGGCTTAGCCGCCACTTATCTTTTCCTTCGCTTCCTCATATTGATTACTTAACCCAAGATGCGAAAAAGCCACCGGCCATCCTAACGGGAATTCCTTTCTCGAGCCCCGTGGTTGGAATGATTAGGAAGAAGTCACGCTTCTACCTTCGATTGAGGTGTGTCACTGTGCTTAAGTCTGTCATGACTGGGCATTAACGAATCACCTTGGCAAGAGATGTATATGGCCTCTATATATGATGGGATCGAGAAAAGACCTTAATTCGATAAATACGAAGTTAGAGGTTTTCACTGTCGACATAGAAATATTAAGAGCTTAGGAAACCGTCAAAATTGGTCTATAGGAGTGGTTGCGCCAAGCCATGGGTACTTCTACGATGGAAGCCATATGGAGGCCGCAGAACCCGTATCGAGATCCTCCTGTTGCTGAAGCTTGGAAGTAGGTCCGACTTTCACATGGTCATATCGAGCCGCCACTTCACCAGGACCGAGATTATGGCTTTAGCGGCATTACCAGGGCTTGAATTCAACGTCGTGCCTATTGCCGAGAAGTGGGTTAAGCCCACGTGGGAGAACTCACCCGTCCAGACGCGATTTCCTGTGCTAGATAAAGATATTGAGGTGGAATTTCAACCTAGAGATAGGGAAAGGGAGTGGCGTGTAACATTTTCGGGCTCAGATGAAGTGATGAGGATTGTGTCTGAGGATATAATAGCGGCAGGAGAAGAGAAATTGTGTCAAAGGGAAATTTGCGCTATGTAAGAGGACGCCCCATTTATTACTCTATAAACTTCAACTTTTGAAAAGAGACAGTCGACCCCTTATGAATCTTGGATTCATAGGATGCAATTTCCTATCAAATAAATTTCGCTTTGTTGTCCCTTTTCACTTATTGTAGGTACTCATTTTCATGAACAGATCATGAAAAGGCTTATAAATTGATTCTTAATATCTGAGGTTAACTGCTTTACATAGAAGTGCTTACGGAACTAGGATTCTTAGTGGCTTATATACGGAGTTGTCCTTTTTGGTGGGATTGCTCAATGATCACCAATTTTCGTAACTGTCGTTCTAATCGAAGGCGTAGTTATGAGTGAGAACTATGAAGTTATGTGATTTAATGACTTACCTTCACCAGGGAGTTGCTAGAAACATCCAAAGGGACATGTTGCATCGTCTGAATCCTGAGTTTATTGCCAAGTTGACCTCAGCGCCGAATATCTTAGCAATAGTCTCTTGTAAACCCGCCTAGCCAACAAAAATTGGGTATAATGCATGAATTACCAACATCTGAGACATATGTATGAGTTGTATGAAAGCCATTGGAAACAAGTTACACAGGATCTGGGTTTCTGCCCAACTTAAATATGCGTCTCCGGGGTCTCCTCCTTTTCGGGACTCTTAGTTGGTTGACGGCCATTGAAACAGCGTGAGGCTAAAAACTCCGGAAAGACGCCGGCAGTAACCCACAAATGTAGTATCCCATAAACCGGCTGCGGGACTATATAATTTCGAGGTAACCCACATCTTGGATCGGTACCCATCGACCTACATAGTAGTAAAATAGCTCTAAGCAAGTCATGTGGACGTGGGATGTAGAATAACACGGCACTGAGCCGTGTCGGGGGGATATATTTCGACATAGGACTCGGCCGAACGACCCGACCCTCGCATGAAGCCAAAAAGCGAAAAAAAAAAGCAAAGAGAAGAGCAGAAAGATGCCTGATAGGACTGGTGTGTCGTAGCGATCGCATTGGTCGCCGATCAGGATGCGGAACCCAGTACTTGCATGCCGACCACGCTACGGTGCTACCACGCCACACATACATGCTGTAGCGGAATGGGGTGATTGATACGTTAGGATTATATACTATCGTTGGGCTAGATGGCACAACAGTAATCTACCGGACAGGTGGTGCCCTTTTGTACACCGTAGCCTTGTTCTGTTTATGTATGTCTTCGTCTTCGTCGTGTGTGTGGGCGAGATCGTGATACCAGTACTTATCTAGTGTTGTGTGCGTCCGCCCGCAGGAGTCCCGCATGTCATCGAGTGGGCATGAGTAGTAGTAATAGAAGCAAGAACGTCGTCATATGCGAGCAATGAGTACCGAGACCCGTTTGCAGTTGGGCGAGTAACAGGCTAGATCGAGCGTCGCGCAGAAATTACTACTTACATTAGAGTCAGGCACTCGTCGGGCGTAGGCCGGGTCTCAGGATGAGGTTGCAATGCTGCAATAATCAATCTTGCGAAGTTGGAAGGGAAAGGAAAAAATAAAATGAGGGACGAAGCATAATTATGATGGATACTTGAGTCATGTCCAAGTGGCGGTCAGGGGAAAAGACTTGAAAAAGTTACTATAACCTGATCATCAACGGATGTGAGTGTCTTAGAATTGAACTCTATATTAACCTAGTAAGACTTAAGGTTCCCAGGTAGTCTTTTAATCAATCTGAATCAAGAACGAAGTAAGGTGGAGTAAGGAACGGGTTGAGTCCCTTGCTAATACGTAGTGTACTGCTCCAGCTGATTACCCAGGTACGATCATGAGAAAATGCCCTCCATGATTGCCCAGGGTCAGATCTACGATAAGGACGGGCGATAAGGAAGGGAAGCGCGAAACGAGATACCGCTGATAACCGGTGCGGATAAAGTGGACATATGAAGGCAAGCGGCTCGGGAGCCTTCTTTAAAAGAATTCGGCTATAGCACCTACGGATGTATCGTGCCTTGCATCCTGCAGGTTGTATGTTCTTAGAAGCAGCATTAGAACCGTCACAGTAATGGAAGGCTACCTAGATGAGGGTTGCGAACATGTGGCTAACGAACTCACTCTAGATGAAGTACCTCATGTACGAGGGATGTACTTCCTACATAGATGGTACAAGGTAGATATTCCCCTGCCTTGTCATTATGGATGGTTGGGAATGTTCGACCCCTGTATCTCTAGGACCGACCCAAGTAGCTGGGGCGTCGCGTACATATATGGTATGTTTAGATGGCTGACAAGCTGACAAGATACCTAGGAGTAGCTTGCGTCCTTCTAGATGCTAATTTCAACACGGGCTATCACTTTAGATAAGTCAGTATGCTCGCCGAAGGGAGCATCTGCCCGGTTATCTTTGGATTTCTCATATGAGTCTCGGCGATATCCAGCATCGATACTCGTCATCCTTATCACGCCGCCGTGATGTTAGCGCCACAGTACGTAAAGTCGTCGTGGATTGCGTTTCATCTCAGCCCTGTCGCTTGGCAGGGCCTCGGATCGATGACTCTGTTTATCAGGTACAGATGCGTGTATGTACAATTCTGTACCTGGGAACATGGTCTGACCGCTTACGCTACCATCACAACGCCCGGCGATAACGGGCCTGGACTTATATAGACTGAACAGTCATCTGATATACAGCCCTACTTTGAGTTAATTATGCTCCTGCGGATACCCCAACAGGGAAACCGCCTTAGGTAGAATACGGGAAGTAATCAGCAACAATAGAGATAATTAATACCAGGTAATATAGCCCCGTTCTGGGTCGATATTGCAAAATGACGCCACTTGCATCCATCACCGAGTATCCCGTCTCCTGGTAGGGCATATCGATAAGCGATAGCGTTGCGTCAGATCGCGGCGGGGTAGGAGGAGAGAGGGGGAAAAGGCCGGAATGCGAAGGGTCTGGCCGATGCTTTTGCTTTTGTCCCTTCGCCTTAGACCAAGGGATTTTTTCAGTTGTCTAGGTCGTTTTAGAAGCTGTGCTTGTCTTAGGCATTGATTGATTGCCCTTCGTACAGTACCCCGTGCCACATGTCTGAATGGTTTACTTGGATCATGTCTCGATAGCTGGGCAAGGGGTCTTAGACAAGCCTTCTGTACTATAATAACTCTGTAAAGTTTCGCGGTATCGCCAAACTATCATATACGTGAAACTTCTAGCATGGGTGTCGTACGAAATGCTCCGGGTGTAGCGCCAACTTGCATGTCCGAAGGAATGGGCTAGGACATGGTTCGGCATTTAGGAGCAGGTACCAAGTGTGATGGGGGTTTTCGTCTCTGCCACTAGCACCAGCTTCGGTGAACAGGAACAAGCCTCCGTCTACAACGGGCTGGTTGGAAGTTGGGGCGTCTTACATAGTGGACAGGGCGCAATTTGTGTATTATGACTAATGCAGATAATAATACTGCATACGTGGTAGCCAGATGGTGGATCATCAGGTACAAGAACCACGATAATGGATAATGGGGACACCGCACCTACGTCGCACACATGTCCTGTGTTTCGTAGGGCAGGCGGTGAGGGCTTGATGGCATGTTCGCGTATCTCGCAATGAAAAGCCACCATCCCAAAGGTTGGTCCAAATTTTGGTGAGTGCATGAAAATGTGTCCATATGTAGGCAAGGGAGAAGAAAAATAAAAGGCCCCGAGCGAAGCGAAAGAGTGAGTGGAGTGGAGAAAGGAGCTGATGGAGGGTAGCGTATGTGTACTGACAAATGCTGCGGTTTTACGTATGTAGTAATCGTCAGCTGGACGCTTACCTACCTAATGTATTCCCTACTATCTAATAGTTGTGATGAACTGGCAGGAATGCGGCGAAGCCAGTAAGATCTCCGGGGACCCGAGGGGATATTCACACGATATCCCGATGACACGATAACCCTGGACAGGGCAAAATCCTTCCTGGTCCCATGTACCTAGTGGCACACGGCAAAGGAACAAAAGTTCGAGAAATTCAACCGAAGCGACACGCCTTCTGCCCGCTGGGATCATCGGCAATGAAAAACTGAGAGAATGAATTGTCGAACGTAGGAGTTACTGGATAGGCAGGCGTTGCGTCAGAGGATACTGAGACGACGTAGATCATAACCTAATGAGGTTTAGTCGGCCGCAGCCCTCTCCTCAGTGTTGCAGAGATCCAGCGGGTGAACAGGAGATCGTTTCGAGGAACTCACGTTATTAAATAAAATGCATCTTCCCTTCATTTCCAATATTGCGCTTGAAGGCGGGTTATCCGTCCCACCGATAAATTTATGAAGACGCTCCTATGGGAGTCAGGAGGTATGAGATAAAATGGACCGGGGGAGAAAGAAAGGAGGGGGTAAGGGCAAAGGGAACAAGCGTCTACTTTCATAGGCTCGCGCAACTACGCACGTATAGTACTCTCGTGGTTCCAAGCAAGGTTATTTTTCCTACTAGTTTTAGTAGTTTCAAAAGAAAAGCCAAGTCTGGGAGTATAGCTACCTAGGCAGCTAGGTAAGCTTATAAGAGGGAATGAGATGAAGCGCCGTTGTCAAAGCCGTCTAAATCAAAACATTTTGTAGTAGGATATCGAGCACGAGTACGCTTGTCTTCGGCTATGCTCTAGTTAGTGGTAGGTATTTAGCACCTCTAGGATAGTCAGACCTTGGTAGCACAACATATGGCTACGCCGCTACGGAGGTGACGAGTATTCGGGACGTTCAGGAACGACATGATGATTTTCCTTTTCCTTGTAATAATAGTGATGGCGATGACCCCATTAGTTGCATGCGGCTAGTGGTGATAGTCGAACTGGAGAATTGGCTGTGCCTTGCGAGCTGAGGTGCTTGAACAAGGAGTCTTATACCATAGTACCTAGTTGATGCAACTAGCATGTCAGGTTGCGATCCGTGATGTTTTATCACAGAGGTCGGGGGAACGATGGATATTTTTACTTAGCAGCATTAGGGCAGCATTAGGTGTGTATGTACCGTACCTTACTATGAGGTAGGGGAGTGCAGTGTATGAGCATGGATGTACAGATGAACATGTAAACTGAAAGTGAGGAACAATCGAAGACCTGATCCCATGATTCCTTCTTCCCATTGTACCCGAGTCCGGGTTCAGTTTCCCTGGAACACAAAAATACGCTAAGGATTACGCCAATCAGACCGTGGCGCTGTTTTATTTTAGAATGTAATGAACCCCTGTCAGCCCGTCGTTACCTGTCTTTTCTTTCGTGGGCTGGTCCCTGTCATGGGCTTCCTTTACGGTAGTGTAAAAGAACTGGTACCCAGGTACGTGAAGGTACCTGACCTGGCAGGGTTCGTTAGTGTATGTACGCAGGGAAGCTGCCCTGTCTGCCCTGGATGTATAATGGATTTATCTCCAGGGCAATATGTATTGTAGCGGCGGTCCCAGCCCCTCGCACCAACAGTAGAATAATCCATACTGTAATAAGCTCGCAACGCAAAGCCCCTCCGTCCCTCTTTCTATTTGCCCCTCTCTACTTGCAGTTCTCCATCCCACCACATTTGAACATTATTAATAACCCTGAATAAAAAAAGGAAATTTGTTTAATTCTTCGTGATATGACAATCTGTGCGGCTGGGATTCCTCCACGAATAAGTCCGCAACTCTGTTTTTAAGACCCTGGTCTCGCCTTGTTGCATTGTGACCTACTTATGTAGTTTATTTCTCTTTTTTTTCAACCCTGTGCCTGTTGGTTACCTAGTTATTCACTCATCCCCTTTTATACCTACGTCAGTGCTACCCATCGTCAAAATCACTCCCCCGGCTTTTTAGAGTCTCTTTTATGGGTATCGCGAAGAGAGAGAAGAGAGAGACACATGACCACTATGCCGATTCTACTACTATACAACTAAAACAAAGCTCTTGTCGTTCGATGACCTCACTAGCCTGTGGTCCTTATCGAAGCTATAGTCATTCTTACAATTCTAACGAATAAACTGTCGCGATAATAACCACACCAGATATCCACTCATGTACGTCCGTTCCTCACTATCCACTTTACCAGGCACACACACACGCATACACTTCGTATAGCTCTTCATTCGTGCATATTTTCATACCCGCCAAGCCTCCCCAAGTGTCAACTGTCCCTGTCAACGAGGTACGGTCTACAGCAGTAGTATACAAGTACAGTGCTCCGTACAACATGGGCTAACTCTCATATACACACGCGCACACTCTCACACATACATGTAAATACAATACATACTACCTAACCTAGCCTCCATCTACATACACATGTGTCTTTCCCGACTTTGACTAGGGATCCCCATCCATCTAGACCCATATCCATCACAAGTCATCATTGACAAGCCGACACATCCCAACCCTCCTTCTTCTTACCTACCTACCTATCTCATCATCTTGCTTCGTCGCCCCTCCAAATATTTTCCCACTCTGGATCTCTTCTCACAACTCGCCTCATCGCTTGTTGCCACTTGCCAACCCTTTTCTTCCCTCCTATTTGCGCAATACTATACCGTATTTTAACACGTCGAGGCTCTAGCAATTTCGTGTCCCAAGGAATATTGGAACGAGTTCCTCGGTTGGCCGTCAAGTCGGAGACCTGCATGATTTTATTCGACTCTCGATCGCTTTCAGCTTGATCGACCCCAACTCCCACTTCTGGATCCAGCCTCTTCGGTGGTTGGTTAGTCCCTGGCCTAGACTCCCTCGGGCTCTTTATTCCCACTCGCCGTTCGGGATGAATGCGTTCTCGGTTGGAGCACGATAACTGGCTAGAAAAACGCAGGATATCTTGTGTCAACCGTCTTGATTGATATTATTCTTCTCCCGTCCAACATAAAGACATTGCCCAGACTTCCTTGCCATTTGCGGTCGGTCGCAACATTCCAAGGACCGACATTCGTCATTCTTCGGCCGGTCCCATTCTACGCCTATCTGTCTCAAGTTTCAGCCGCTGCCCGCTCGACCTGACTCGAACTCCCCACCGAGAATTCCCGGAGGCTGAGGACCATCCATAGAACATCTCCATTTTCAAAATATCAATAACCGTTGGTCCGCAAAGAAGAAAGACTGCGAATGAATTGTATCGATCTTTCATCATTGTCCCCCTTCTCTCCTCCCTCTCCCTTCGCAGCCCTTTCCGCCTCCGTAATTCCTCCATCT
This sequence comes from Hypoxylon sp. CO27-5, assembly GCA_002120305.1. Lineage (NCBI taxonomy): Eukaryota > Fungi > Ascomycota > Sordariomycetes > Xylariales > Hypoxylaceae > Hypoxylon > Hypoxylon sp. CO27-5. Next base: position 65,418 of record KZ112610.1, on the reverse strand, counting down.
CTTTAATCTATCGCAACGCACCCCCGCCGTTTCCGTCGCTTGTCCTTTGGAAATTTGGCGTAAATTTCTTAGGCTCGGTACCATTGCTATTCTTTGAAGGACTCTAAAATCTACCGACTCGCTTGCTAGAATCATCCATAGTCATCAATATATCCCTTCCACGGATACAGCCTTTACTATGGCTGCAACTTTTCGGCCTGTCAACCCACCTATGGCGATTGAAGTGAAAAAGGACGACGGGACGGCGCGATCGCCTACCACGCCTACGCCGACGAAGGCCAGTTTCGGCCAGCGACCGCTACCGACGTCGCCGTTTCCACAAGCCGTCCAGATCCCCGAGAGTATCGAAGAGAAACAAACACCGAAGCAAACTCCCAAACAAACTCCCAAGCGAGAAAATTCCCAACATTCGAGAAAGTCCCGAGGCGGTTCAGAAGACGTTGATATGGATGATTCAGATGGAGAAACACACGGAGATGATGGTGCGGGATCAGATGATGAGAGTGTGAATGCCGACGGATCAAAGTCAAATAAGAAAAAGAAATCGCAGCGGTTTTATTGCACCGATTATCCGCCCTGTAATTTGAGCTTTACGAGAAGTGAACACTTGGCGAGACACATTCGGTACTACCCGGCTTCCCCTTTCATTCGAAATGCTCTTGATACTAACATCTTTAGGAAACACACTGGAGAGCGTCCGTTTCAGTGTCACTGTTCGAGGCGATTTTCGCGGCTGGACAATTTGCGACAACATGCCCAGACCGTGCACGTCAACGAAGATATACCGATCGATTCTCTTGCAGCCACGGGCACAAGATTTCAAAGGCAGATTCGAACTGATCGAGTGCGCCAGCCTGGAAGAGCTCGGGCTTCGACTGCGGGGAGTATGGGTACCCCAACCCGCGGCCATGTCAAATCCCTTTCTACTTCAAGCGTCAGTTCTGTTGGTTCCAACTTTAGCACTCGAGATGATGTGCGCCGACGTCCACCCCCGTTGGTGATGGCAGACCCTAGATCCCGGTTATCTATCGAAACCTATCATAACATCCCCGAAAGCGCATACGCATATCGACCACCGTCTCCAAGCGATTTCAGCACGCCCACCTCTGCAACTTTCTCCACTGGCCAGAATAGTCCTAGGTGGGGCTCTGCTATCGCATCACCGAATTCATCTCACCCGCGACCCCAGAGCATGTATCCTGGTCATAGAACGCCAGGCCGGCGACTGAGTGTGCCGTCGGGTGGCATACCATTTCAATCCCCTCACGGTACAAACCTGGGCCGTCCTCTATTTGGCCCTGGTCCTATCAACGCCTCAAATCCCGGCGCCTTCTCTCCAACAAGCAGCATGCTAGGGTCCCCGACATCGTCTGTATTTTCTTCTAGGCGCGAGTCAATGTCACAAACAGAGGATTGGCGCCGTCGCACGTGGCATCCCGACTCAACTAACTTTGGTGCCGTTAGTAGCAGTAGCCGCTTGAGCAATGTTGTAACCCCATCGCAATTCCAGAGTCCTGTTCCCGCCCCGTTACCTTTAGCCGCCCCGCAACAGCAGAACACCACACTTCGACTGCCTGGAATAGAATCCTTTGGTCCTCTCCCACATCGCGCGGCGTCACCTCCCAGGCGGAATCCCTCCCCCATGATTGTTGATTCCGAGATTTCTCATCCACCTGCCTTACTTCCGGCCGCCCATTCCGGTGACTCCGATGAAAGACGCAACACGGCTAACTGGGACATGGGCTTGCATCGAGGTCTGACCCGGTTGGATATCACATCTAATAACCCACCGCCTCCAGACACCGCTAGTACTTGGGCGCGTGAAGCAAACCAGGCAGTTGAAGCTGAGGCTGAGCGAATCAGAGTAAATCCTCCAACCGTGCGGTTTAACGAACCCGTGGTTATCGAGAATAGGCCTCCAGGTGCGGCTTGTCTTCCCAGGACATATCATCAACATACCATGTCGGCGCCATCGATTGCCTCTTCAAGAGAAACAAAACGGAGAGGGTGGTATAATGGTCCCGTAACAGTACACGCTGATGCACCTCCCGAGAAGATGGCGCGCGTGGAACGCATGGTTCACCCAAACATCAATGAGTTCTCAGGCTTCCCAGCCAGAGAAAATGCTGCTAATCCTCCACCGAGAGAAGAAAATGGCGGCGAACGAGACAATATGTTACGTCTACAAGCTCTAGTGGCAGTGGCAACTAGTGAAGGAAATGCAACAACTGCATATTAGACTGTGGGAACCGAACCCATAGACTTATAACACAATATCATGTTGATATGCCATCTACCTACGACACACAGTACACATTTACCCTCACGGTTATTGACCATGACGGATACGAGACCTACGATTTTCCTTATTTTCAACTTAGAATCAAGCATATGCATGATATACGATCGCTACTTGACTTACGAATATACCATCTCCTATTTATTTTCCTGCGCAGTTCGCAGTTGCATCAACACCGGATCGGATTATGTTATGATGGCACTGGGTGGCGTTATTTGCGGAGGACTTGATTACAACAAAGGGTGTAATGGCCTACTGTCTCCATTCGTTATGTGGCCGTATTCCTCTTTACCCCGTCGCGGGATGGCTCCCATTCAAGAATTCTCTCATTAATCATGATCTTCATGGGTCGGTCGTTGTGGATTTCACAAGATATGGGCTGTAGCGATGCTTTTTCTCTTTTTTTTTTTAGCTGATGATTGATGACATGATCCAGATACCCATTCATTTTAAGATGAGGGTAATCGCAAGAAAGGAGGAACTAATGGTGGTCTTTTGCGTATCCTTTTTGCGTGGCAGCGAGCGGGGAACCTCCATGGATGCTCCAGAGTTAGCTGCTACGGTGATTAGACAAGAGCAGAGACTTGTTTTTATTTACGGATGACCGGGAGGTCCGGATATTTTTGCTTACATACTACGGGAGTGATACCCAATGTCGGTTGGATATTATTGGTCTTGTCATTTCTTTCGTTATTATTCTCGTATATGCTTTTGAATATACTCACGATCGAGAAGATTCCCAGGGGGTTACGGACTACCGGGTTAAATAAATAATCATAGCTCTCGTTCAAAGCTTCAAATGATAGATTATTGTGACGTGACTATGTAATTGTAATGGAGGATACTTTTATTGGTTGTCCCCAGGATGAAATTATTTTGCATAATGGCTCCGTTCCGTTCTATTCTACCCTATAAGTTCTAGAATAGTGTAAATGCAACCGATGTTATCATTCACTGCGTACTCATCCTAGTCCAAGGGAGCCGGAGAGAATTTTTATGAGGCTTTCCACCAACTACAAGAAATGAGACGGTAGCAGTAATGGCCGCTACAATGGCAAATACGAGATTCATATTCCCGTAGCCAACTCCGTCCCGTAAGGCTCCGGCTACCACAGGGCCCACGGTGAGCCCTGCGCAGAAGAACAGCGAGTTGAAGCCGTAGAGCTGGGCGTAGGGTCCATTAATGCCGAAAAAGCCGGGGTTGGCCTTGTCGTACTTCTGCACCACGGCGCTCGTTTCGACTATGCTGGGCGATCCGATGATGGCCAGGCCCACGCCGTTGAGCGCTAGCAGCGCGCAGTACAGGATGATGTTACTTGTCCCGAAGAGTAGACGGTCTGATGGTAAGCGGAGTAAGATGAGAACGGGGACCAAGTACCCGAATCCGACAACGGAAGCGAGCTTGGTACCGTAGCGGTCTACTGCCCAACCGGCGACAGGTCCGAGGACTAGATAGGGTATGTCGAGAGCAATGAATAAGAGTCCCGCTTGTAATGACGTGAAACCAAAAAGACTTTGGGCCTCAGTCGGAATAGTGGCGTCGAAGACGGCGAGAAGGGATGCCTGAACAAATGCTAAGCTGAAACCAACAATCAACCTAGGACTTCGGAAGCAGATCAGGATCGGTAGAGCGCGGACTATGCGATTAGGTTCGTAGTGAATCTTATATGGGTCCTCGTCATCCTGCTTCTTATTAGACAACAGGGCATCACTCTCAACAGGGCCTTCTTCTCGATCACCGCCGTCTTCGTCGTGCGGTGCTGTTACATAGCCATTATGTGTGTGCTGCTGCTCGTCCCTAAGATCTGGTGGCTGTTCACCATAATACTTGGCTGCCGTCTTCTTCTCCACAACTAGAAGCCGCATGAGAAAGTCAAGGCCCAGCACTCCAGAAGCGACTCCAAAGACACCCGAGTAGCCCGTCTTCTCGTACAAGACGCCGCCAATGACGGGCGCCATCAGCTCGCCCACGGAGATAAAGGAGAAGATGGACCCCACGACTTTCCCCAGGTGCTCCGGCCCCACGGTGTCTAGAATCATGGCAAGACCAATAGTCCAGACAACCGCAGCGCTAACCCCTTGCAGAAACCTCGCGACGAAAATCACAGCTACGCTCTGCCCGAGCGCTAGCATTATAGAGGCCGCGAGGAGCGCGGCTAAGCCGCTCAGGAACGGCGCTTGCCGGGAGTCGATCCGGTCCGCGATCCACCCGGCCGGCACCGAGGAGACTACCGAAGCGCCTGCGTAAGCCGCTAGGAGATTGGAAACATAGGATTGGATTTCATGTTCCGGAATTGAGAGCCGGTCCCTTAGCATGAAGGGTAGGACTGGAACCACGAGGCCGTATAGGAATAAATCGGTAAACATGCCGACCGCGACGGTGGCGATGATGAACAGCGTATTGGAACGCCAGCGCAGAGCCCAGGGCGGGTTCTTGTCTGGTGACATCTTAGGAGGTACTAAAGGTTTACCTATCTTGGCAATTATTAAAGATTTGTAAAGCTTTTTGGGATGTCTATTGAGATGTCGTTGGGAGGGCAGCATTGCGGCTCGCTCATTGGATGTTTTCGTTGGCTTGTTCCTGCAGATCGATGACCTCATAGTTGTGCGACGGCTACAAGGACTTGTGTGGCTAGGATACCGTCATTGGGCGTCATGTTTGAGGTTTAGTATGCTGTTAAGGTTTGATAGAGGATTTACTTATGGTGTTCTGGAACCTTTGGCCTTGGGATTCGAGTGAATTCGTATATGTACCTCTTCTCATCTAATACTATCCGGTCTTCACACAAACACGGAATCCGAACGCTCAGGAGCCTAGAAGCACGCTCACTGCCTCACTAGTTCTACATCATATGAATATCCCTCCTTGGCATTCTTTTAGCTAGGTAGGTAGTAGATAACAATCAATATTAACGCTTACCCCCTTCTGATTCGTGGGGCTCGTAGCAACCCTATGTATAGGTGCTTCTCACTGGTCCCACTTTTATACCCTGATACAACCTAGATGAGAGATATGAGAGGTACATAAGGCTAACTATCGATCATCGCTTCAGCTACATGTCGGAACTGTGGGTGTGGACTGAGGCTACCAATAATACACAACTTATTGCATATTCTCGCATGAGTAAGCGAAGTCATTGATTGACAAGATTGTACTTAAACTGCGAATTCCGTCCAAGGAGCAGGGCTTTTGATTAGGTAATGACCCATCCCCTTCGTAGCCACAAAACCACCGCGTCGATCCAGACAGCAGTCGTCCAGTTAGACCTCTCAACGCGCTTTGTCCATATTCATCCATGGTGGTAGAGCCTCGTACTGTTCCCATTCGGCAGGGATCTTCATAACGGCTGAGCGCATGAAGATATGGAAAGCCCCGCTCCAGTCCAGGCCTTCAATGCAGCCGCCCTTAATGCTAACGGTCGAACGAGGCGTGCCATCGCCGTCTATGATGCGGTGAAACATTCTCGAGCCACACTCGGGACAGAAATAGCAATCCAAGCTGCGGCCCTTTTCTGCACTGTATCGCGAGTAGAGCTTCAGCTTAGCCGCGAGATCAGGCGCTAAGGGAAACAAGCCCTCGGCCTTGTAGATGGCGGACGTGCCGAAAGCAGAACCCGTCTGCTTCTGACATTCCGTGCAATGGCAGTGGAACAGCGAAATCGGTTTCGCTGTCGGTGTTAGGAATGACACGTTGCCGCATTGGCATCGCACAGTGAGTGGTTTATCAACTGACACGGACATCGTGGGGTGTCCGTTGGTCCTAATCAACCCTGTTGAAATATGAACCTATTTCGCGATCAAACAGATAATTTATAATCACTCATAGACAGATGAGAAGATCATGGAGCTACTCAATTGAATATTGAGAGCTGACATGAGATATATGAGGGGGAAGAGGTAGCGCAGACGAACATCGTAGCTTGCCGTACCTACCTGATATCTAAATGGCCATCTCCAACTGGAGGAGTCTCGGCAGTTGGTGAATAAGATGTCGATCTGGGCGCTCCTTTTTAAATATTACCAGCATTTTCTGAATTCTCCAACGTCAAGCGGGCATCACTACCTCTAATCGCATACCATTTGCTTGACAGTTAGATGCAACGTTCTGCAAAATTGAGGTAGACTCTGAGTAAGCCAAACGGATTACCATAAATCCGAGATTGTTAGCCAGAAAGGTACCTAGGTACCCGCTTAGATAAGGTTTCACAGGTGCCCCTCCGATCGGCCAGAACGAGAATTGTGCCCATTAAATGATTTCCTATTTGGGACAGGTCTCACAAGCAAAAGATAAAAAAAAAAATTCAGTGTATTACCTAACCCTTCGTTGACTCAGGACATCCTTCTATGAACTGATACCTCTTTATGAGATCCGGCAAGATTGTCAATCTCTATACCGTCGGAGCTTGATTTCTGACCTTGAGTCCCTCATCTCCAGTATACCGAGATCTTTATCATAATACTCAGGAACCTAGTCCGAAAAATGGCCGGTGGTATCGAAGAGGTCACGGCGCCTCACGAGGCTTTTGACGTGAGTTCAGTCGTTGCAAGAAACTAGACAATACTCATCAGGCACTAACTCCTGACTGTGTAGACCATCCTCCTCCTGGACTTTGGTAGCCAAACTTCACATTTAATCCTAAGATGTCTCAGATCGCTCAATGTCTACACTGAGATGCTGCCGTGCACCACTAAGCTCTCCGACTTGACCTGGTCGCCTAAAGGAATCATTCTTAGCGGAGGTAAATGCCTTGCCTCGACTTCTCCCCTGAGGCTCAGTTTGCTAATTCAATGCCCAGGTCCTGCCTCCGTATACGATGAGGGGGCTCCTCGTAAGTTTCTTCGGCCACACTCCAAAGGCTCGTGGACTGAGGACTGACTCAGCAAAGACGTCGATCCCGCCATCTTTGATTTAGGTGTGCCCATTCTTGGAATTTGTTATGGTTGCCAGGAGCTCGCTTGGAGGGTCGGCACAGAATATGTTGCCCCTGGCGAGGCTCGGGAATACGGTCATACGGTATGTGTGCCTCAGCCAAGCTTCCCCAGCCTACTTCTCTTCTCTGTGGTTGAGTGTTATTAGTGCTAATGAATAACAAAAGGATGTTACTATCCTCCAAGCCGAAGGCGCAGACCACGTCAACCGACTCTTCGAGGGTCTAGGAGAGACAATGCACGGTAAGCCTTCCTGATATAGAAGGATTTCGATCCCCTAATAGGTTGATAAGATACAATTCTAACCGTCAGATAGTCTACATGAGTCACTTTGACAAGCTCGTCCGCTTACCCGAAGATTTTGTTGTGATCGCTAGCACGCAGAACACTGAGTTTGCGGGAATTGCGCACAAGACGAAGCCCATTTATGGTGGGTGCTATCTGGCCCAGTGCTTTACCTCTTGTAGTGACAAACTGACTCGAGGCGTTTGTAGGAATTCAATTTCACCCGGAAGTCTCCCACACTCCCCGTGGTATAGAACTATTGAAGAATTTTGCTGTCGGTATCTGCAAAGCTAAACAGCATTGGGTCATGAGCGACTTCATCGAGCATACGATCACTCACATCCGTAAGACGGTTGGCGACAAAGCCCAAGTCATAGGAGCTGTCTCGGGCGGCGTCGATAGCACGGTCGTGGCTCGACTGATGAAGGAAGCTATTGGTAATATTTTGATCTGTCAACTCAAGACGTTTGGGATATGCTAACCTATAATCAGGTGATAGGTTTCATGCCGTTCTCGTAGACAATGGAGTGATGCGTCTCAATGAATGCCAAGAGGTACAGAAGATGCTTCAGGAACATCTTGGTATCAACTTAACTATTATTGATGGAGCGTCGATATTTCTTGATCGCCTAAAGGGCGTCACCGAGCCCGAAACAAAACGCAAAATCATCGGCAATACCTTCATCGATTTATTCGAGGAAGAAGCTATCAGAATTGAGAAGGCGGCCGAGCACACCCCCAATGCTGGCAAGGTAGAGTATTTCGTCCAGGGCACTCTATATCCAGATGTCATTGAGTCTCTGAGTTTCAAGTTCTCGGCAACCATCAAGAGTGAGCATACACCCCTTATAGTTTGCGGGATTCACGCTCCAGTCTCGCTCATGAACTTTTTATAATTGGGCGGTTACTAACTGTAATATAGCACATCACAACGTTGGGGGTCTACCAGCTCGTATGATGAATGGCGTGAGTTATACCAGAACAAAACTTACATATGGAAAATAACTAATTTGAGCAACAACAGCAAGGTCTCAAGTTGATTGAACCCCTAAGAGAGCTCTTTAAGGACGAAGTGCGTGCATTCGGCCGTCAACTCGGTATTCCAGAAGACTTGGTTATGCGTCACCCATTCCCAGGCCCGGGCATCGCAATCAGAATCATCGGAGAAGTCACGCCTGAGCGTGTCAACATCGCCAGGAAGGCTGATCATATCTTCATCTCTATGATCAAGGAAGCAGGAATTTATAATGAGGCAAGAACATCAATCTCAACTGTCATTTCCGAGCGACTGCTGACTTTCAGTGATAGATGGCTCAAGCTTATGCTGGTCTTGACACCAACAGAGGTATGTATTCTAATACTCTGTCCACCGGGACGTGCGTCGTGATAAATCATTCTACGGACCAAGCAACGCCTTACTAACGGTTAATCCTTGTATAGCTGTTGGAGTCATGGGAGATGGCCGTGTCTACGGTAAGTCGACTTCAGGGACCGGTTCTCGAGTGATTGAAACTGATCTTGATCCACAGGATACATCATCATTCTTCGTGCTGTTACGTCAACCAACTTCATGACCGCGGAACCCTACGAGTTTGACTTCGGGCTTTTGAAACGTATCTCACGAAGAATCGTGAACGAAGTTGACGGAGTCTCTCGCGTGACCTACGATATTACGAGCAAGCCTCCTGGTATGTACATGCAGGCTGGTTAAGATCGCAGTCGCTAACGTCTTGATAGGTACCATCGAGTTGGAGTGATTGATGATATTGTGGGCGGTGGATGACTACCCCTAGGCTGGTAGTTATTGACGTCGGTATCATCGTAGTATCCTTTAGGTCTATTGTTTCGGCTTCGAAATGTTATAGCGGCTATATCAAGACATCCACCTCATGGGAAGCATAGCATAGTAGATCAGATTCAGCTTCGCGGCTACATCCGTGAAGATACACGAGAATAATCTGTCCCTCACATGATTCACTGTTCGTCAGCAGGTATGAACGTCTTGAAGGCAGGGGTTGGCAAGGGTCTTCATGAAGGAGCTCTTGTGACCTGATGAATGAAATCGAGATATCATGCCGACGAGTCCCAAGCAAGGCTTGGAAATGGCTTGAATCATGGATACTAAAAGATGACCTTCGAGACTGCCCAAAAGGAGGTCATTCTTCAGTCTTATAGATTTTTAATGTCGTAGGCTGTTGGCACCTCTAGATATAGACCGAAAAGAATTGACCGCTATTGTCATGCTACACCATGGATAAAGAGTCACTATATATATCCTAGCCGTAGCCAGATAGTTTCTAGCTCCTCGCGGAACAACGCGTTCTATTCTTACATGCAAGGTGCGCCACGTGACAGCTATGTGTACCATGGACGAAAACATGAAGAGCAGATTCTATGCCGCTCACTTTGTTTCATGCCCACACGTCTCCAGAGCTGACTATCTACCATGGACGAAATCAAAGAATCCGCGATATGACCACCTCATAACCCTCCTTTTCCACGGCATTGGGATGCATCTTAAGTCATTAGAATAAAACGATAGAATCATAGATCACGGAACTAGCTAGGTACTTCGTAAGCTATCAATTTATCCGTTACAAATTTGGCCAATCCGACGTCCGATAGTCGTTAACTAGCTCGAAGACGCTTTCGCGGCTAAAGGCAGGTATCCTTGGTTGCAATACAACGCAAGATTCTATCACCACACACGGTGAAATTCAACCCCTCAACGCCCAGCCGGGGCATTGGAAGCTTGATCTATGGTTTTTCCAGAATTTCCACGTTTTCTTAGATGATAATCCCGGGAATATTGCCAGGGGTACCCCACAAAATGGTCTGGAAGCTGACGTTGCGGCGGAAGGTAGCATTACCACTTTAGATCAGGGCTGGCCATCAATCAACTCCATCTACCAAGCCTCTTGGTTAAATGACGTTGATTATAATCTACGATACTTCTTGGTGGAGTTGTATAAAGTGGTTAATTAAAGCTGGTAATGGAATTATGTTAAATTTAAGTGGATTAGCTAATTAATATTAGCTTAGAATCGAATATAAAGCTATTTGCACTTATTTAAATTACTTATTTAGTATTATTCATAGTATTAAGCCATTTCCTAAATTATATTAATAACTAATCGTCGCTTATTTTATTAACCTTTTTATTTTTAATTTTATTAACGTATAAATAAAATATAAGATTTAAATTATTAATTATTTTTATTTATTATTAAAATCTTAATACTTAATAAATAGCTATTATATTAGCCTTTAAAATGTTTTATATAAATATTACCATTTAACTTATAACTAAAAAAAGCCTTTCGTACTTAGCTAATATTAGTTATATTGTAAAAAAGTTTAAAGCTATTTTAAATAATCGAGGATATTTATTTTAAAGTTAATACTAATATTAAATAAAATTATTAACATTTTTATTATTAAGATTAAAATTTTAAAGCTAATGTTTATACTTATTAACGTTATAACTTAATTTTATATCTTATAATAACTTAAACCTTATACGATTATTATAAATAAATTTTTTAAAAAAATCGTTATTATACTTTTAATGCTTTATAAGCTATTAATCTTATAATGGCTTAATAAGTATATTATAATTAATATTATAATAATGTTATTTTTAAATCTTTTATACCTTAAACTAGGCTTTTATTATTTAATTAAAGTTATTAAACTAATTATTTTCGAATTAATTTTACTTATAAAATGAATAAAAAGTTATAATAATGTAATAAATAAAAATCTCGTTAAAAAGGTTATAATACTTATTAAGCTTTATTTAATTATAATTAATATTAATATAAAAGTATTTAAAATTAAAAAGTTCCTTTACTATTTTTTTAAACTTTTTAAACTTTAATAATAAAAATTTAAAGGCGTAAACAACAGTTTAAACGTTATTATATAAGCTTATAAAGCCTTTTTTTCTTTTCCTAATAATACTATTGCCTTTTAAGTTACATATAGCTACTTCGTAATATTTTAAAAGCTTTAATAAATGTTTAAGGATTTTTTAATCTTTATTTAATAGCTAATTTTTAAGATAATAAATAAAAGGGAGCTTTTTTTTAAAAGTTATATACTTTAAAAGATTATTTCGATTTTATTATTACTTCTTTTTAAAGATTAACTATTTAATTAATTATTAAAGCTATAATAGGCATTTAATTATATAATATTACGATAGCCATTTAATATTATTATTTAATATAATATTATAGGTTTTTAATATTAAAGGATTTTAAAGCCATTAAATATTTTTTAAACGTATAGTTAAATAATCTTTCCTATATATCTTTTATATAAGGTTATAAGCCTTTTTAATAAAACCTTTTTATTATTAAAGCTTTTACTTATTTATTATAAAAGGGCTATTATTAAATAGTTACTTTTTAAAAGCTTTAATGTTATGGTTAAATAGTAAAGCTTTTATAGAAATATTTAATATATGGCTAATATAATGCCTTTATTAAGTTAATCTATTAAATTTAAAAACATTTCCTATTTCCTATATTGTTATATTGTTATTTAAAACATTATTAAGGATAAAATAGCTAATTTTATTGGTAATTTAATACTCCTTTAAAATATTTAAAATATAAGATAATATATTAAATTTTAAATGATTAATAGTAATATTAAAAAGCTTTAAAATTAGCTTATAAGGCTTATTTTTCTTATTTTAAAAGAAATAAGTAATATTATATAAAGAATAATAATTTAATAACCTTTAGCTATTAAACGAAATATATATAAGGCTAAGTAACTTTTTTAAAGTTTAAATAACTTTATTTTTATATTAATTAAATATGTTAATAGCCTTTCTTTATATAGTATAATATAATATATAAGCATTTTTTATTTTAATAAATAAGTTTAAATATTTAAATATATCTTTTAACTTTTTATTTTTAAATATAAAAAACGGTTAGTTACGAGTAATAATTTAAGTAATAATAAGCCGTTAAAAGCAATTCCTATCGAAATAATAAATAAGGTTATTTACGAGCTATTACTTCTTAAAATTATTAAGGTTTAAGCTTATTTTTCGTATAATATTTAATTAATCTTTAACTTGTTTTTTTTTATATTTAAACTTAGCTATTAACTATGTTTTTTTATTAGAAGCTTTAATATTATAAACATTATATAAGTGGTTTATAACATTTTAAATGCCTTAAATATTATATAAAAAAAGAATAAAATATTTTTTTTTATATAAATTTTATAAGCTTACTTTTAATTAATAGTAACGGGATTTTCGATTTTTAAACTGTATTATTAAGCTTAATAATGTTTATCTTATTTGCTCTCGGCAATTAAATAACCTTTAAAGCATTATTAAAGGTATTAGAAATTTATATTAGTTAATTTAAGTATTAAGGTTTAAAATTTAATTATTAAAAGGGTTAAAAAGGTTAATATAAATGTTAGTTTTATTAAATTAATTATAAGAGTTAAATTAAGTGATATATTATTAATTAAAAGTATAAAATTAGAAAAAAATGTTATTATTTATTTAATAAGGTTAAATAAAATGGTTTTTAATAAGTGATAATAGCTTTAAAGGATAAAAAAATTAAAAGTAAATTTAAACTACTTATTAAATTAATATTAAATGAGAAAATAAAAAGGTTTAATATTTTAAAATAAATAGTAAATATAATAAAATTAGTTATAAAACATATTAAAAGATTTGTATTTTAATTTAAAAAAGAAAATTAATGCTATTTTAATTTAAGCGCTAATAAGCCTAAGCATAATAAAGCTAATAAGGCTAATAAGGCTAAAAGATAATAACAAATAGCTTTTTAATATATATATAAATAAATAAATTAGGTATTAAAAATTTAAAAATAATTTTAAATTTATTTCGTTTTAAGCTTTATTTTAATATAAGTATTAAAAGTATAGGCTTAATTATAAAAATAATAAATATAAATAATATTATAAATAATATCTTTATATTTAAAAAGTAGTAAAAAATTATTACTTTTTAAATCTTTTTAATTTAAGTATAATTTAACTATAAATTTAAATTAAAATTAAGCATTATATATATTAATAAAAGGAGAAAAGTTTAAAGATTTTAATAATATAAATTTTATTTTTATAGCTATTTAAACCGAAGAATTATATATAAATATATACCTATTTTAAGGTAAAATTTAAATTTCTCCCCTTACTTTAATAGTATTTTTGTTAGTCTCCTTAGCAAATCTCCTAAGAAATACTAATATTTATGTTATATACTTTATAATAAGTCCATTAGTGGCTATTAGTAGCTACCCACGAGAGCTTTAAATTAAATTGATTATATAATTTTCAAAGGCTCGTGGAGTGGAGTTGCATTGTAGTGGATTTGAAGTGGGTGGACACGCGTTGAATAGCGTGGATTGATGGCCAGCCCTGCTTTAGATGTTGTAACTTGGGATAATACCAAGTTCCGGACAATGTATCCGGCTTCGCCTGACAAAAGTATGTATATAGACACATCACTTGGAATCGAGCTACTACTACACATTCCCTCGTCTATCGTACTTGGATCCTACCCTTTCCGCCCATATCAAGATGCTGTTCGAATCCGTATTCACGACTTTCGCGTTCGCTCTTTGCGCTTCAGCAAGAGCTGTACCAAACCCGGTTGAAATTTTTAAGCGAGCGCACACAGCCGGTACCGTTATCAACAAATGCTCGAAGCCCGGCGTCCTTGCATTAGCTTATGACGATGGCCCGTATCAGTACACATCTTCGTTGGTGGATACTCTGGATAAGGCGGGAGTGAAAGGAACTTTCTTCTTCACCGGCACTCTATACGGTATGAGCATTGTATAGTATATATGATGGCGTTATGCTAATAGAAATAGGCTGCATCTATAACCAGAAAGCTGCCGTCAAGAAGGCATATGATTCCGGGCATCAGGTTGCATCCCACACATGGTACAGTCACCTAATAATACGCTTCATTTGACATCTGATGAAGTAACATATTGCTCACTAACACCTGCGTGAAGGACACATCCTCATATGGGAAGCATGAGCGCCGCCCAAATCAGGAGCGAGATGGAGAAAGTTGAACAGGCGTTTGTCAACATCTTCGGCAAGAAGCCACAATACATGCGCCCACCGTACCTCGAGACTGGTGGTCAGTTCCTGAGCGTCATGAAGCAGATGAACTACACCGTCATCACCGACGATGTGGATGCCGGTGATTGGAACAACCAGTCTCCGCAGCAGAGCGAGTCTCGGTTCCAGCAGGCCGGCGCAAGTGGTAATGGACACATTCCCCTGATGCATGAGACGTACCAGGGCACCGTCACGACTTTGACGAACTGGTTGATTAACTGGGCTCAGACAAACAATTTGAAGATCGTCACTGTTGGTATGTATCTCCTGGAACCAAGCATCTAGATTGAGAAGTTAATCGCTAACTCGGAGATAGCCGAATGCCTTGACGATGCCGCCGGTGCCTACAAAGAGGGAACGTTTGACCCTAATGGGCAGACATCGTGCTAAAATTCGCATATGTGACGGTTGACAGAGTATATAAACACTCTCGAGAGCAACGCGCTGAATTCATGATCAAATGTATATAGAATATTCTGACCGGTTTTTAAAAAGTTCATGCTTCAATTGCGAGGGTACCTATAACTCTCCTGCGATGGATTAAACTCCAAAATTCTCAAATCCTTTTGTTTATTTACAGGGGAACGCTTTTAATTATAGGGATTTTAGCACCGAAGATCACTGTGGCTATAGGGGCTATAGCGCATGATCCTTGGTAAATACAACGGCCGATTTGACCACCTGTTAAATCGCAATAGTTCTTCACTGTAATTATAGGACACTTAGCGCTGAAGCCCGCTATAATCATTGCATACATCCCATCGCATTCATAATGAAAAACCTTATGTAAGTGAGTCCTAATGCTTACAATAAAATCGAAATGCGATAGGCCTAGAGACACTATTAACAACTAATTAATTCTACCTACTAGGCAGCATCCGCGATTCTGTTTACGTCTAGTCCTACGTAAGCCGGTGTTGTCGAACATAGTATATTAGGCATGGGTCGGATTTACAGACCCCTGAATAGCGTCTAAATCCGATTAGCACTACCTCACTGTCAAGTCCGCCCGGAGCGTAGAATAAACTGACATATCTTAGCATCGTGCTTACCGGTCATATCTTCAATCGCCTTGGTTCAAAATCCGGGTAGCTCTATTTCCTTGGTGATGTGAAGAAGGCTGAGCCGATAGCTGAAAATCGGCCTGGTACTCGTCACGGTGAAGTCCTGTGGACGTCTTAATAGGACTTCTAGTTATTTAGGTATATAAGGGAATGTGTCAGTCTACTTGGCCATGTAGTCAATATAGCGAAGCAACCGCATTACCTACTATTTCTCGGCATCGAGATTTTGCTATTTGACAACTCAAATCAAATTTCGACTTGAACGGAACCATATTTCCCCCTTTTCACTACATCACACAATCACCAGCATGTCTCAATTCAGCCAGATCTTTCCGCCATGCCCCAAGTTTACCGATAAAGACGTCCCAGATCAAAGTGGCAAGGTATTCATCGTTACAGGTGGCGCCTCAGGCGTAGGGTTTGAAGTATCGAGAATCTTATATGCGAAGAATGCAACAGTCTACATTGCAACAAGGACAACATCAAAAATTCACAATGCGATAAAGGATATCAGGAGTCAATGCCCTAATAGCCAGGGGAGACTAGAGTCCTTGATCCTCGACCTCGCGAATCTAGAGACCATAAAACCTGCAGTTGAGAACTTCATATCTAAGGAGCAAAGACTCGACGTACTATTCAACAATGCTGGTGTCATGGGTACAGACCCGGACGAGAAGTCTGCTCAGGTGACGAATGTTTTTTCATGCACTGTTAGCAATTAATTAACAATTCTATTAGGGTTACGAGTTACAGATGGGAACCAACGCTCTAGGCCCATTTCTATTAACTAGACTCCTTGAACCGATTCTCCTTCGCACCGCAGCGCAAGAAAACTCCTTTGGAAATACACGGATCGTATGGGTTAGTTCAATGCTGAACATCGGGACACCTAAGGGCGGTATTGTATGGGATCCTCAGTCAATTACACCCTCGCTGCACACCGATATGATGGCAAATTATATGCAATCCAAAGCGGGTGTTACTTTTCTCGGCTACGAATTTGCAAAGAAACTTGGTGGGCGTGGAATCATTTCAGCGGTGAGTTTTGCGACACTCGCGATAAGTATTGCCATTAACAGTTCATTCATAGTCTTTACATCCGG
The DNA here is from genome assembly GCA_002120305.1 of Hypoxylon sp. CO27-5. Taxonomy (NCBI): domain Eukaryota; kingdom Fungi; phylum Ascomycota; class Sordariomycetes; order Xylariales; family Hypoxylaceae; genus Hypoxylon; species Hypoxylon sp. CO27-5. Next base: position 48,592 of record KZ112610.1, on the reverse strand, counting down.
GAATGTTAAAAACCGAGTTGCAGAGAAATATGCCAGCGCCAGTGCATACAGCTATGGTACGTAAATATATATTCCTTATTGGTATTGCCTCTGACCCCTCCCTAGGGTGTAGTCTTTAAAGGCCCTACATACGGTGCCTACACGGAATTATACGCCGGCCTGTCGCCTGAAATCACGAGCAAAGATAATGGCGGGTATATCATCCCTTGGGGCCGCTTGGGCTCAGTACCGGACCATATGGCGGGGGGCATGCGACCTAAAGAAGAAGGGGGTACTGGCTCGTCAGAGAAGTTCTGGGATTGGTGTGAGGCTATCACGAGTTCATACCGATGAAAGAGTTGGCTTTGGACCATTAGACATAGTTGCATCTGCTAGAGCTTATGGTTGGATATGTCGTAAATTCGTGTATTCAGCTCTATCTGGGTATCTTCCACAATTATGACATAAGGAATGAATTGAAATATCAAGCCATTGTCTCCGTAGATTCACCAGATTCAGGTTGACTACTCCGAATCACTAGGCTTCTCATCTCCGCCAGCCTGTCCCCCTTAACTTGCGCCAATTCATCCGCCTCAACTTTCTGTAACCTCGTCATATATTGCGTAAACGTATTCCCCAGTCTAATGACAGTGTTGAAGTGTTTTGCACACAATCTCTCCTGCTTGTTTTGCGCGAGGGCTAAGGCACTTCTTACACAATTTCTTATTTGACGACCATTTAGGGGCTCACGTGACCATGATGTGAGAACCTCATGGCCCAGCGCTTTGCACTCTTCTTCGGTTAGAAGAGGAGCCGAGCCATCGATGCGCTTGCGGCCGAGATCCTTGATGAAAATAGCCCAGACTTGTTTGCGCACCTCGTCACTGAATTCTGGAATCCCAAGTGTGATATGAATTCTCGATTGAAAAGCCTGATCAAAAGCGCCGACACGATTGCTAGTTAGGAACATTATCCCTTTGAAATATTCTAACGTTCTTAAGAAGACTGGTCCAAATTAGCGAAATAATCATTCCGCTCAGGTCTAAATACAACTTACTCGATACTAATGCGTTACGGGTGAGATTTTCGTAATCCCGATCTTGAAGGAACACGTCGGCTTCGTCTAATAATAATACAGCGTCCCAGCGCACAGCCAAGTCAAATATTCTGGACAGTTTTGCCTCTAGGGTTTCGGGGTTGGTCCCGAGATCACCAGCGGTAACCATGTAGAGAGGTTTTCGAAAGCTTTCCGCGACACATTCTAGGAAGTCGTTAATAAGGGGGTATCTAGCGAATAAGATTTGCCTCACGCCTTGCGTACCAGCTGTTAAAGTCTTTCCTACCCCTGGTGGTCCATGGAGTAAGATGGCGATACCTGCTCCTTTTCCAGGTACGAGATCTTGGAACATGTCCGACTTCCTGAGATAGGAGGTGACCATAGCTTGGATCACATCTTTGTATTCTTGGTCGAGCACAAGTCTCGACCAGGCATTGTTCTGGAATTGAACCGGTTTCAGATGATTTACGTAATATTCAGCTTAGTCAATGTTAGCAGTGTGTTCCTCGTCGCTACGGATGCATTTGAGACTCACACCAAGATTTCTGGAGTAGAGAAAATGCGTGGACCCTAGGCGGACATAATATGAGCATCAATTCGGTTGGCTCCGATGCCGGATCAATCAGGTCAAACTCAGTAAACCAAGAAGTCGAGTAATCCGGTGTTGTCGCATAGGAGGATCTATGTTTCGTGCGGGTTTTTGCGATATATTCCGTGGCGAATTCAAGTTGACTTGTGTGCTTGGCGGCTCTTTCGGCAGGGTAGTAGAGGCCTCCATTTTGTGATGTGTCTTTCTCTTGGGCCATCTTTTCATACATCCCGTAGTCCACCATGACTCGCTCCTTATCCCCCCTGAAATTCCCTGCTGAGTCACTCTTGACAACCTCTCGGTATACAGGCCTAGAGAGCTCCCAGAAAATCCTGCCTCGAGCTATTAATCTCTGTCTTATCTCAACCGAGTCGAGGAATCGCTCGGGGATGTATTCAAGGGTTTTGATGGGTCTCTCTCCTTCGAAACGCGATACTGTTATTAAGTGGCCACGACGTCCAAATTTGCCTTCATATCCGTTCTCTCCCTCGTGATAGCTAACAGCCCAGCAATGGAGTTTCAGGATTGGGTCAGATGGAGGCACATCATCCTCTATGTCTGAGGGGTACTTTTGGTAGAATACAGAGTCAACCATGTAGGCCGAAGACCCCTCTCCGTCTTTTGACTGGTAGATTAAAGTTCCTGGCTTGTATATCATCCACAAGTTCCCGTAATCCACAGAGGTCGGAGGGTTAAAAGACGTCATCCGATCAAAGGTATCGTTTAAGGTAGGAAAGTCGCTAGATAGCAAGGAGAGCACCGCCTCGGCACATATGACTTTGTCGTTTAGTATGGCATCGTACGAATCGGAACCTCTGTCGACCTTAGCCAAGAATTCCTCCAAAGCTTTCTTTCTATGAAATATATCGACAAAGGGCTCTCTAAAAACCACGGATCCGGAATCCCCAGAAGCGTGAATCGTAAACTTTCCAATTTCCTTTAGGAGTTGTATAAAAGGCCAGGAGCTAATCTTGAGCGTGTGATAGCGCGCAACACGCTGTTCGTCGAAATAGCATAACAACGATATTGAAGGCGTTCCGGTGTTCGGGGAAGTTCGCTTATTTCTTATATCTGCGTTCAATTCATATGGATGAGATTCCGTTCTCAGCCTTCCACTTCGGTCTCGATATGGAATGCGGAGCTGCCTCGTTAGCTTCACCTTTCGTTCCTTGGCGCCTGAATCACGGAGTTGAACGTCGATGGAACCGTCGAAAGATTGTTCTTCTGCATCAGTCCAGCTATCCTCGTCATCGGAATTGTGGCTATCCCAGGTCTGGCTGGGAGTAGGCCGCGACGGCCTATGATGCACAATCCTCTCACGTTGACGGACAGGAGGATTCTCCTCTATTCTCACAACCTTTTCCCGAGGTGCGGGGTCCACAAAAGCCGGTGGTATTGTGGAAAATTCGGGAGCGTTGTTCGTTGCTCTCTCATTTCCCTGATATGGTGGTTGGGGACATGGTGGACCTTGAGGGCCATAGGCACCATCTCGTGCCATCGATGACCATGCCTCGTATGGTCGTGCTCCACCACGGCCTAGGTCGTTGGCATCTCTGAAAAGCATTTCACGTTCGTCGTAGATTGGACGATAACCAACTGGATGAGGTTCTGGCTGCTCGAAGCCACCACGGGGCATAGATTGCACATAACGTGGATAGCCCCTTTGCATATGAGGTGGTCCATACATAGGAACAAAATAAACTGGTTGCGACTGAGATGGAGGAAGGACATCCTCATAATATGCTTGCCGGAATTGTCCTGCAGGGCCTTCTGCCATTGGTTGTGGTTGTCGCACACGCATTGGATCTGGTGGTATACTCTCCGGCGGTCTAGATGCATACGCTTCACCTTGAGGACCTGAAATCTCTCTTCGCATGCCATATGATTGTGAATATCTTGGTTGATATTGGGGTTCTCCCTCTATCCAAGCTGTTTGTTGTGCCCTGGAATAAGACTCCATAATGTGATTATTAGGTACTCCGTATATACATATCTACATATTAGAAATATGTAGCCATTGTATTGGGGCGGTTTATTATAAATAAATTCTAGCAGGTTTCTCAAGTGGCGGGTTTAGAAGCAGGCTTCCATACTCAGCCTCAAATCCTACCTACCTAGGTACATGTATTCAGAGGCACAGCCTTCGTTAACAGTGCATCGAGCTGCCTTGATGGCCCTAGTAAGGCAGACTGCAGGTAAGACGCACCGATAGCGCGATTGGATCAGCGTCTCAGCTAATAATTGGCTGGGGCTATAAGCGCTACGACGCTATATTACCATAAGTGCCAGGGTGCATAATGTGGCTGTGAAGTCTCTAGGTTCACTGGATTGCAAGTCAATTGCTGATTGACAAGACTCGGGAACGAATGTCTTTAATCCAATTGAAATGCCTTGAAATATACGACAAACTAACATTCAGACTATATCAGCATGTCGAATCAAGAGCAACAACAGAATCAGGGCTTCCTACAAACCAAATCAAATCAAATAAGGCCTTATATTTAGATTAATTCAAATCAAATCAAATATCTCACGATCCTGACTAATTTAACAATATTGTCAGATAGTCACGTGACTGTCATGTGACTACCCTCTCTTGTGGTGTCACTCACGTGACACCACCAGAGAGTGCGTTTGTAAAATTATATTCGTTTGTATCTGTTGCCTGTTCCAGACAACAGAATTTTCAATCTAACAACTATTCTCTCAATCTTGATTCTGCAGTGTTATCTGATAAATATTCGCAACTTAATTTAAGCTTAGTCAAACAGCTCCACAAGTATTAATTCGATCCCTAAATCTCCCTATGCCACCTTACCATCTATCGTCAACCTTACTATTACTTCATATGCCAATTGCCACAGCTCGGCTAATATACAATAGATAAAAAGGTAATATAAAATCCAAAAATAGGTACTATATACATATAATTATATAAACAAAGTAAATAGATATATAATAACCAGTCACGTACAGATTATTAGGAACAGATTAATTCGAATTAAGTCTTATCAGCTTTAAACGCGTATTTAATCTTAGAAAATCGCAGAAACCATAGCTCGATACCACGCACAAAAACTTCGGAATAGCCAAAATAAGATTAAAGTCGTTAAGCTTTAGGACTAAAGGCTAATCGACAATATTAACACCACTATTAAATAAGTCTAAATAGCCTCAATAAAATTAGCACCCACTCAAATCAACTACTAACCAATATTTTACTTAACCAAAACTCAGAATCTAACAATTTAATCAAATCAAATCAAATCAATCATCAATCAAATCAAATAACTCATTAATTTGGAGGAAGCCCTGAACAGAATATCACCAAGAAAGACTCATCAGCGTCCCGCCGAAGCCTTGTCCGAGACATGTTATGGCGCAAGTCAAAAGGTGCCATCCAGACAATTGAATCTTCCAAAGCAGACTCATATCAACCAGCAAACCAGTCCAACGAACGGGTCCGCGAGTATTCTTCCACAACCATAGTTTCGGGACAGATATCTCAAGGCCCACTTCCATCTCCAGTTCAACAATGGCCTCTAGCAATTTCAACTCAGCCAGGTGTCAAAAATGGATTTGAACGGTTACGGACAGCTATCGATGAATACAACGTTCAAGCCTCCCAGCAACAGCGTGAGTTGATCGACCATCAAAATGTGCGGCTAGAAGAAGTACGGAAGATAGCAGAAAGGATTCAGTCAGAGTCTGACAGAGGGAATTCCGAGAAAAAGATTAGGTCCAAGGTGAACGATGGTCTGCGAAAGTTTTGCGAAACGTCGCTTTACTATTCTTCGATCATGGACACATTAATCCAGCACAATCCGGAGTGGATAAGTTTAGCATGGGGAGCGGTTAAGTTCATGCTAATGATCCCTATTGAGTATCAGCGGATAAAGGAGAATATCGCAATGCATCTGGGTATCCTCGGAGAGCAATTCGCTGTTGTCCATATATTTACACAATTTTTCCCGATCGCCAATATCGTCGATGCTGCTACCACCATGTATGCGTCATTTGCTGAATTCTTGGAGGTTTCTGTTCGATGGCTTAGCGACAACTTATTTAGTAAGTCTTGAAGCACCCCTAATACTAGTGCTAGACTGATGAAAATAATCAAGAGCGTATCATAAAGTCGACATTTCGGCCTTTCGACACAAGTTTAAAGCCAATTTTAGAAAAGATTAATCATAGCTATACGATTCTCAGAGAACATGTTGAAGTCCAGAAGCTCATTAGAGATTGCCAAGTTAATGAGCAACATCACAACGACTTAGCATCTTTGAAGACTTCGTCTAATACGACAGACCAAAAATTAACAAGGGTGTTGCAAATATTAGAGGGTATGAACAATCTCGATAACAATTACGAAATGTATATAAAAGACATGTGCTAAGCTGAGTTAATTAGGTTTAATATTAGAAGAGCAAAAGCCAAAGCATTCTCGTCCAGCCGAGAAACATCAACTTCCCATAAGTAAGCAGTCTAAATCATAAACCTTCAGATTCTACTAATTGGATGAACAGGAGCATCTAAGCAGAAACCAAGTATCCTTTTTCTTCCATCATTGAATCAGAAGCAGACGTTTGCCTCAAGCTTTGAACCCCTAGATCATAACTTACACTTGATGCAAGCGAGACAGGCGTTATCTCCTATCATGCACACGTATGAAGGAACTAATATCCTACAGCGCGATGATTTTCGAAAATGGATTAGTAATGCCTCATCTGGTCTTCTTTGGGTAGATGGCTATGAGAAACCAGGCCGACCGAGCTGGCTTGGGGACCTAGCTCTGCGTGTTACGCAAGCAGCATTCATGTCCGGCTATGAGGCACTATATACCTTCAACAGCCTTCGACTGAAGGAAATCGAGGCGTTTACACCTTTGGGTCTGGTACAGAGGTTATCTAACCATCTCCTAAGAAAATATCCAGAGATATACGAACTAGGCGACGCTGAGCTTCTTTGTCCTGAGATTTTTCTTGCTGCAGAAACGGACATCGGATTGTCATGGAAGATTTTCGTCGAATCTCTCATTGCCATTAGGCCTGTAGCCATATACGTCATATTAGAAGCCATTGATGGAATGCACCTTACACCGAACCATCGAGACCAATTCCATCTAGTTCTACAGCGCTTCTCGGAGTTGGCAACACCAGGTGCTATTAAGAACAAGATCATTAAGATTATGATCACATCAACGAAGCCAGACGCTGGATTCAACCATATTTTTGGAGAACCTGATTCAAAGAGCCTGCAAGATACGAATGGAACCCATGTCCTTGTCCGGGTATCCTCTGCAGCAGCAAGAAGCCGAAAGCAGAGATCTATACCAGGGGTCAAGAGGAGAGTACGGATTCCAAGCAACAGCCATGCCATGGCCGGACTTAGTTTTCAATGCGAAAAAATCCTTACAGATGACGACTTTGTCCCAGAGCCAGAAGGTATGGAAGTTGGTGATGCCTTTAGCGTTTATGAGGATATTACCCAGCAAATGGATTCCGATGAGGATTTTGATATTTTCGAAGAGACCCCAGGCCCCTTTAATATGTCAGTTGGGAAGACATCTCCTTCGGTTATACAGGCCGAGGTGTCAGACCGAACCAGTGTCAATATTCCTTCTAACTGCTCTGCTATGAGTTCAGAGAGCTCGCTTGATATCTTTGGAGATGGATAGTCTGTAAAAGACTGGTGTTTCTTGGGATCCTGGACATAGGTAATTGTTAATAGGGTCGAAATAGTTGAACAGTTAACGCCCCCTATCAATTTTCCCCTATTATTAGGCGCTTTAGCAGCTAAAGGTACATAGTACATCATGTGAATAATACGTACACGCCAGCACATACTCATTGAAGTAGTCTACGGTGGCCCGTGCTTTCGGCTCACAGCGACTCACAGATATTAAAAGAGATAAGATTTCGTTTGGTGCGAGTACCTACGTACCGAGGGGTACCAAGCTTATCCCAGTCCGACCCAAGACTGGAAAGGCGTAGTGAAGATCAGTGGGGTCACGCTAAAAGTTCCCCTCGCATGTTTTCCTTTTTTTTTTACCCCTTTGGCGCTCGCACCCACAATCCAATACGTCGACAAGTAACCGCGCAGCTCTGCATCTCACGAAGATTCCCCGGATATCCGCCGACAACTTGCCGTCGTTAGTCCTTGTCGCGACGCGCATTTCTTTTAAGCTGACGATCCTGGATGGCATCATACCCAGAACCGTCTGGCGCTGCTGAGCCAGCTTCAGTTCCAGCACCTCAGCCCCCGCCGCCTATCCACCATCAACAATCACCGCCGTCAGAGTATGATGGCATCCCGTCATCTGTCCCAGTTAGCACGGTCGCGCATCATGGACTCCAAGCCCTGCAAGCTGCATCTGCAGCTTCTGCGACTCCCAATCCTGCCGACCTAGCCCAACAGTATGCGCAGTCCGCAACTATGCAGATGGGAGACCCCCAATTCCCTCCTCCTCCTCCCCCTCCTCCCCCTATCGACACAGGAGCGGCTACGTCACCCGCGACTCAAAAGGTTACGCGCCTTAGACGTGCCTGTGACATGTGTAGCCAGCGCAAAGTGAAGGTAATAGATTCTCTTTCCTCCATACTTGATTACTATATATATTCTATCAAATGTTCTAACAGTATTGAAATCTAGTGCGACGAGAGTGGTCCCCCTTGCAAACCATGCGCCGACCTCCAAGTTGAATGTACCTTCAATAGGGCGATGAAGCGACGTGGTCCTCCCAACAAGCATGCAGAGGCTGCTAGATTGGCAAAACGCTCGAAAAGCAACGATATATCTCCAGTTCCTCACCACGCTGCCGAGACATTGGTTTCTATTGCCAATAACAATCCGCCCGTCACACTGGATGCCGAGACCATCGCGCCGTGGCCTATCTTGGAGTTGCTAGTCGACGACTTCTTCACTTACATACACCCCCTAATGCCCTTCCCTCACGAGCCAACCTTCCGCGCGGCATTCGCCGATCGAACGGATAGAACTAGCAGCGAATTTCTGGCGTTACTAGCCAGTATGGTTGGTGCCCTAGTCGCCTCGTTTCCCCGAAGTGCCCGATCCCATCTCAAGGCCCAGCATAGCACTGGCCTATTCCCTTCAGCCGTCAGCATGATTGATCATTGCCGATCGATCGCATTAGATGCCCGAGGTTCTCGATTCATGATGAAGGAGGAGATGAGCGTTTCGGATGCAGCCACCAGCTACTTCTTAGGCATCGCTGCCGCCCATACGCTGCAGTGGAGAATGTGCAAACGCTTCTTTACCGAGACTATGACCTTTTGTAGAGAGCTGTCTAGCAACCGGCCAAAAGGGGTATCTGGTTTGGGTGCGCACGTACCTGGTCTTGGGCTAGCCCTTAACCCCTCAGCGGACGAGCCAGTCGACCACATCAAGGACCAGATCGGCAAGCGCATTTTCTGGGTGATGGTTGCCGGTGTTAGGTAACGTCCCCTTGATTATTTTCGTTACGTTGTGTCTGTGGACTAATCTTAATATAGATCTATGGCCCAACTTGGAGTATCCATTAATGAGATTCCTTTATCTCCACCTACTTCCCAAGAGCCATATCCTGAGCTACCTATAGAGGTTGACGATGCATATATCTTCTCGGACCAGATACTTCCCCAACCACAGGGCACCCTTTCTCTGATTACAGGCTTTAATCGTAACATTCGCATCTACCTGACTATGAACGAATTGATTGGTGTTGATATGTGTTACGGTATCAATTTCTTTGATTGGAGTGCGCAGAAGAATATCCTCAGCAATGGGCTTGCCACCGCTAAGCAGTCTGCGGAAGACTTACCTGTCGAACTTCAAGTCAAGACGGATAACCTCCAACATATTCAAAACCACAACATGGGTTTTGACGATTCGGGTCTGGAGTACTATCCACCTGGTCTCCCCGCTGCACAAGCTGCCAATGATCTACGACGTGTATTTGCAGAGCAGCCTGTGCGTCGCCGACATTTGCAATATGAGATCCAAAAGGCTAACATCCAGTTGTCTCAGCTGGCTACGCGCTCATACTTTGTGGAGCGGTATCTGAACCTCCGTGACGCACACCGTGATGATCCTAACTTCGCGGAAAGAGCAAAGACTGAAGAAAAGGATGACCGTGACGACATGATGGAGGATGAGCGCGATCTTATTGTGCAGAACCTCGTCACCGTGTTAGCGTCCATTAGTCAGCGCAACATGGAACCGAATGGTTGTTCCTTGATCAACAAGATCCGACAAGTGGCTAGCACCCTCGTTAATACCAACGGCGAACGCAAGGGACTGGTAGCAGCAAAGGCGAAGGAATATCTCAACGGTTTCCTCGACATCCTCATGAAGTTGGAGAAGATGGGAGCCTCGCCTAGAGCCGAGTCGATGACACCCCAAGACGAGGAAGAGGAATTGAGGAATTGGACGAGCCTGAGGGAGTACCAACTTCAGTTCGTGTCAAGTGGTGGATTCATGGGTGATGGCTACTAGGCGTACCTAGCCCAGATGGAAACCCAAGATTCCCAGACTTCATCGGCAGCATAGTGATTGGAGGAGAGTAGTCGCTGTGTTTCCAGTACACTCCTATTAAGCATACTTCGTTTGTTGTTCCGGATGGTGGAAATACCTGGACTGTAGGTACCTTAGGAAATGGCGCATGGAACTTAATCAAAAGGGCGTTAGGGGTAATAGGTTTGTTTTGGCCTTGTGGGTCCCTGTATATAAATACTACTGTACTGTTCGATGAGACCCTTTTTATGCGATGCGCACCCAGAAGCATACTGCACAAATGCTTTGAGCAAGGAAATAAAATAATTCAAACTATTATTTTATACGTAGTCTCATTTATGTGACGATAGTAGTGAGAGGTGAGGTAGATGGAGTTGTGTAATCCTTTGACAAGGGCAACTTCCAAAGTAGCCATCACAATTATAGTCCAGCTAAATTCTAGCCAAATGAGGACCCCTAATATATTTCCACGTAGGTATCAGGTTCTACTGTCGATTCAGCGATTGATCAGAATCCCAAATTGAACCAAGATTTTCAATTATAATACCTTGATAGACTATTCATTTGTCAGCCGTAGCCAACTAAACTGCCTACCTGCTTTTGTGTACCTTGTGATTCGGTTTACCTTCCTAGGAATAGATCTAGCCGAATAGTCCCATCGTCATGGATATCCATAGCCTCTAGCAGACTTAGGCAGAGAAATCGGTAATTAGAAGGGAATTCCGAAGCTAGTTTCTAATTCCTACGTCATCATCTAGTGTGCTGAACTTTGCAAAGTTCTCAGTTAACCTAAGGTGCTTCTATGGCGTCATTCAAGGTGAGAGCTCCTCAGTCAGAGTCTCGCCTCGGTATAAGTACCTGGTATATAGTAGACAACACTGCGGTTTCTGAAGAATAGATCTTGGACTGGTATAAGAAACCTGATATTAAGCAATTGGGTTAATCTACTTGAAATTTTTAAACCTATTTGATCAAGAAATAAGCAAAGAAAATGCCTTACCCCGACGAATTTGAGGGTTTCATGATCACCGAGTTGGGCAAGTACAAGGACTTCAAGAGACAAACTGTACGTCCATATCACTACCTACCTACCTACTTACCTTCAAGCAAAAACTAAGCATTGAGGATTCGGCTCTAACTTATTCTTAACAGTTTAAACCCAAGGTCTTCGGCGACCATGACATCGACATCAAAATCGAGTGCTGCGGCGTCTGCGGCTCAGATGTGCACACCGTAACCGGCGGCTGGGGCGACGCGCCAACTCCCCTCTGCGTCGGCCACGAGGTTGTGGGGAAAGCCGTCAAAGTCGGCCCCAAGGTCAAGGACGTCAAGGTCGGCGACCGCGTCGGTGTCGGCGCTCAGATATGGTCTTGCTTGAAGTGCGGCCAGTGCAAGAGCGATAATGAGAATTATTGCCCTAGCCAGGTTGGTGAGTACCTTACCTAACTTTTCTAGTCAAGTCAAGATGGGTCCGGGTGAGTTGGAGTTGGAGTTGGAGTTGGCGAGGTTAACGCGATGTAGATACGTACGGCTCGCCTTACCCGAAGGAGGCCGATCCCAATGAGACGATTACCCAAGGAGGCTACTCCTCGCATATTCGCGCACACGAGTACTTCGTGTTCCCCATCCCGGACGCCATCCCGTCGCACCTCGCCGCGCCGATGCTGTGCGCCGGGTTAACAGTCTGGTCACCCCTGGTGCGAGCAGGCACGGGCCCAGGGAAGAAAGTCGGTATCGTGGGGCTAGGCGGCCTAGGCCACTTCGCGGTGATGTGGGCGAACGCCCTGGGAGCGGAGGTGACGGTGATCTCGCACTCGCCGCACAAGAAGGAGGACGCGCTGAAGTTGGGCGCCAAGCACTTCGTGTGCAGCGGAGAGAAGAACTGGGCTAAGCCGCTGGCTTTCAACTTCGACTTCGTGCTCAACACGGCCGACATGACTAACAAGTTTAACCTCGACGACTACCTGTCCATACTCAAGGTCGGCTGCCAGTTCCACCAGGTCGGGCTGCCGGATGAGCCGCTACAGGGTCTTAGTCCCAAGCAGTTCATGCCGAACGGGTCGAGTATTGGAGCCAGCCATATTGGATCTAGGCCTGAGTGTTTAGCTATGCTGAAGCTGGCTGCTGAAAAGAAGCTCTTCCCGATGGTGGAGACGATCCCGATTTCTGAGAAGGGGTGTGCTGAAGCTATTGAGAGGGTGAATAAGAATGATGTGCGCTACCGGTTTACGCTGGTTGACTATGATAAGGTTTTTGGTAGCTAAATTGGCTGACGTGGACATATATTGGGTACCTATATTTTGAGCCATTTAGAACCTTTGAACTATAGTTCAAAGTTTCTATATAAGGGATGAATAAATAATAGGTCTAATCAGCATGGAGAATATAAATATGGCGCTTGTCGCGAGGATTGGTGAATAATATACTTCAATCTTTTCTAACGATAGCCTCTTTACTTTTAGATGTCGGTTAGTTCCTTGTTGCAAAGCTTACTTCATCCCGAGTAATTTATCGATAATGAGCTTACGGACCACATATAAGATAATTGAATTGCTTAACACAGTTATAAGAGTCATCAGAAAGAATCATGCGATGGTGAGAATCAGGCGTCGGTTTTACTGATATCAGATGCGGCTTAGCAATGAGAGTTGTGGCGGTGCTAGTTGTTTCAGAAGGAGGGCTAGCGCAGACAAGGATTGGCGCCAACATTGGTTGATTGCACCAACAACCCGCGAGCCCAAGAAAGAAAATGATTCGCACCAAATTTCAGTGCGCCGATTACCAGTGAACGGTGATTGAACTGAACGGTTACTGGCTGTTTGGCTTGTCAGATTTCAGCAGGAGAGGCGTTGTTTTTTTTTAGGCAGAGACTCACACGAACATTTTCAATTTATTATTTAATCTTTTCTTCTTTTCAATCCCCCCTTTGTTGCATCCTCCAGTCCTTATCCAACGTTACGTTTAAAAACCTGTTAGATTAACTTGAGGTTGAATACTCGAAACAAAGTCGCGAGTTGGCCCTTCAGGTCCCTTTATCCCGGCCCCAGTTACCGCTCCGTCCATAAATTTATCAAGGGATAATTTCGGGCTCTAGTACAGATTACAGAAGACTCGTGGCTGAGGATTAACGCCCAGATCCACCTTTAAGTCAGCCTCCTGCTGCTACTGTATGTGCCAGGGATCATGAGGAAAGGGGACAAGTAAAAAAAAATAATTGCGCGAAAACAACTTGTCTCTAATAATAATCTGTGCTTACCAATTGCAACGTCTAGCACCGACAAACAATCCCTTTGAGCACGACAACATCCGGTGCATTGAAGGAACCTTCATCTGACGCGACAAACCCAACCCGACCGCTGCCACTGTCTAATTCTTCACGCCAACGGAGAATTAGCATACCATAATATGGCATCGACGGGAGGACTGACACGACGTCGCGGAGCTGGCGGTGGCACAGCAAACGATGATAGCAACGGAATAAATCGGTCCAACTCATCCTCCAATGTTCGCGACAGCGCCCCCGAAACAAGTTACGAGAACAGCGAGAATGGCCACAAGATTGCATTCGACCCGCGCGATATTAGTGAAAGCGCTGAGAGGAGCAAACAACCAAAGCTGACATTGATGGAAGAGGTCATATTGCTAGGACTCAAGGACAAGCAGGTACGGAGATGGATTTAATACCCAACCTACCATGTCCGAAACGACAATACTGATGGGATTCGATCAGGGTTACCTCTCGTTTTGGAATGACAACATTAGCTATGCACTACGCGGTTGCATCGTCCTTGAACTGGCCTTCCGCGGCCGCATTAGCATGCAAAAAGATCCCTCCAGACGGCGCTTCCCCTTAGCGGATCGGATAATTGAAGTTATCGACGACACGCTTACGGGCGAGGTACTGCTGGACGAGGCTCTGAAGTTAATGAAGCAGAGCGAGAAGATGAGCGTCAGCTCCTGGATCGACCTAATGAGCGGTATGCTATGAATCACGCGCGTATTACCTCGCTACCACTTGCTAGTGTACTGACCGCTGCTATCCACGAACAGGAGAAACTTGGAACTTGATGAAGATCGGCTATCAACTAAAGCAGGTCCGTGAACGGCTATGCAAGGGGCTCGTCGATAAGGGTATCCTTCGTACGGAGAAGCGCAACTTCCTGCTCTTCGACATGGCGACTCATCCCGTGGCCGACGGCGGCGCGAAAGACGAGATCCGACGGCGCGTTAGGAACGTCCTGACTCAGCGGACTGTCGTCCTACCCTCCTCCCAACTCCTCCCCGAGAATCTCGAGTTTCGATACATCCGGACTATCGCTATGGTGTGCGCTGCCTACGCTGCTAACGTCTTAGAAAATGCCTTGAGCACGTTGGGCCACGAGGCTAGGGAGCGCGCTTTCACCCAGACAGACGAGTTACTCGCCGAGTATTCCCAGTGGCCCTTTGGTAGAAAGCCGAGCTCAACTGGAATCGGTGCTAACTTGCCGCAAGTGGTATCCGAGGTGCGTCTATTTTCTCCGGAGGTTGAATTTGTAATGAGTAGTGTGCTAACCTCTACGTGTTTACAGGAGGTCAACAACGCCAAAGACAAGGAACTACAGCTAGAGGTTGTTGCCGCCTGCTTGAGCGTTTTCACCCGCCTCGACTCGCTTCTATAAACCTGGGTTCGACTGAACCCAACCTTTCTAATTTTACGAAACACAATGTAGCCGGCATTCAACGACATCCAACTTACTGCCGGCAACCCCCTTCCTTACCATCCTAACACAACCCGACTTCCACCAGACACGAACACCAATGATATTGAGAGTGGACGAGACGTTGGTTCTGGATTAGAAAAGGGGTGGGAGATTTAGGAACATGCACCCAAGGGATCGTGGTGCTCTAGTGAATGATATATGGAGAGACAGGGAGGAGCACATAGATGTGCCGGTACTTGCTGAGATTCAGGCGAGAGAGTCCCACGAACGATAAAGGGGGAGAGGAGAGCAAGGGGGAACTCTACGGTACCAACAAACAGGCAAGGAAACGTTCATCATGTCATTTCTCGACCGTGTTGTAATAGTCTAAAAATCATGGAATTTTTTTTTCTCGGAATTGTCCTGCGTACATACGCGTACATACGCGTACATACAGGACTCTTTGCACTTATACGAGGTATAGTGATAGCATTAACACATCCGGGGACATAGAGTGCCCGCATTGATTTCCCATGGGAATTTTACTGTATTACGTCGTACGCTTCACCACCTATTGCTACGTCCCTACTTCCCCCTCCGTAACCGTTCCCTCCACCCACCCTTCTCAAACAACCAAATCGCCTCGATAGCAAACGCCCTCGCGCTGCGATGGCCCCTCCCCTCCTCCGTCCCCGCCTCCTCGTACAAGCTACGCATCACGGCGCCCTCCTCAATTTCCTTCCAGATCCCCTTAGCCACCGCATCGTCCACGCCGCCGAACTCCCCCCTCCCGAGCCGATACATCACGCGGCCCAGCGTCTGGTACGCCACGCACCGCTGTCCGGGAACCGCGCTGCGGCACAGCCGCGCCAGCTCGCGGATGGTGTAGCCCGCGGCCTCGGGGGCCTCGCCGTGGTGGTGCAGCCCTTTCGTCACGGGGACGGCTCGCGCGATGCGCGGCGGAAGCAGCTGCCCCCGGAAGTCGAAGCGTAGCGCGGATACGGGGAGGGAGTCTTGGTGCGGGTGGTACGGCGAGTCGTAGTCGGCGGGCGAGTTGGGGGTCGGGATGGGCGCCATCCAGGCTAGTTTTGAGGGGTCGGCGGGGAGGGATGGGAAGTACTTCTCGTGCAGCTTTTGCATGAAGTCTGGGTCGTGCGGGTCTAGGTCTGAGGGCTGTGGAGGGTGCGGCCAGTGCGGTTTGGGGGCCGTTGGGGCTTCGGTGGTGAGGTCTGTAGAGGCGGTGTGGGAGGAGGAGTCGGTGGCGGTGGGAGTGGTGGTGTGTGATGTAGATGCTGGCTTCGTCACTGTAGTTGCTTTGATTTCGTCTTCTTCGTCTGCTACTGAGGCGAACCGGACGCGTTTGTTGTCGTCGGTTGTGGTTGGTTCTTGGTTGTGGTCTATAGCCTTGCTATCCGACGTGTCGCTATTCGACTGCATATACGTATCTTCTATTCGTATCTCAGGAGCATTTTGTGTTGGTTGTGTGTTGATAGAAGTAGTATCTTGCCCACCAGACTCAGCGTCAAAGGGGGAGTTCTTGGTAGGTTCGTCTAAGTTGGCACGCTTCAGTAGCATCTGGAGTACGGACGGGTCTAATCCATTGAATAGCTCTTGTCTGGCGGCCTCGATCTCCTCCGGTGACATCGATTCTAGCCTCTCATTGTTTTCACGATCTATGCTTCGCTTTTCGTCGGATTTAAGATCTTTGGTCGATGATGTCGCCTGTTGCTTTTGGGCATCTTGACTTGGAGCAGAAATCGGCTGTTTCGAAGCTGCCGTGAAAACTCTTGGTT
The DNA here is from genome assembly GCA_002120305.1 of Hypoxylon sp. CO27-5. Lineage (NCBI taxonomy): Eukaryota > Fungi > Ascomycota > Sordariomycetes > Xylariales > Hypoxylaceae > Hypoxylon > Hypoxylon sp. CO27-5. The sequence continues at coordinate 31,984 of KZ112610.1, read as the reverse complement.
TCTCTTCCCTTGAACCTGTGCCCTGCCTCTTCTGTTTAAAAGCTGAAACTCGCGTTCGCTTCTTGTGTTCGGGGAAACCGGTAGTAGTCGACTTGGCCTGAGGGAAGCTTGGAGCCTTTGGCTCGTTCACCTCCTTCTCCTGAATATCCGAGATAAGTGAGTTCATCGCCAGTATCTAGAAAGAGAAGATCAAGATTATTAGTAGGAGAATAATGCCGTTGTTGCCGAAAGGAAGAGATGAGAGAGGAATGCCTAATGTTGAACTTGGCTTGCGAATTGAATGGAAGGATGCAATCGGAACATTTTCAAAAAGTTGACGTAACAGCCACTCAGTCCCCTCTAAGTGGGGCTATAGTGTTGTGGCTGATTGCTGGTAATGCAGCGCTAGCGCGTCAATATTTCCAACATTTGGAATTTCTAGAAGGACGAAGCGCGGTTAAGCCGCTTAATCTACCAATGGGAGGTTTTCGGCCCGTGTTTCATTGGAACGGGAACGAAAAGCAGCTGAAACTTAAAAGAAGGTACGTACTACTAGGATAAGGAATTTAAATTCTTGGTACTAACCATAAGTAGTTTCGCAACCATGCTCAAGTGTTATGTCTATTCATGCACGCTATCTCTGAGTTATTTTCCTATTGATATTTTTCACGCCTACTTGATTTGACATTATTAGTGTCGTGTTGCAGTGATTATCTCAGATGGTTAGAATATAGATGAGATATCTAATGGATCGGTCACGTTGTTATCTAGCATGCTATACTCAATTAGTACATAGAAGAATATCTTTCCCGGCTACCGTAGGTTATAATTCATGCGTCAGAAGTGGTCATAGATGAAATGCTAGGGAGTATACGGTCGCATGGTGCTTTATTTAACATCCAAATGCGACCCCACTTGTATGTCGTGTCGCAAAAATGTTGCATGAGATAAAAAGGGGGGCACTCGCCCTGCTTTTCCAATCCCGCTCATTCGATCTATTATGAAGACGTAGCTGCAAAGATAATAACTATACAGATGAAAGATGTCAAAGTGAATTAAGATGTAGGCTACAAAGAGCTCTATATAGATTCAATAAGTAGGGCCTAATAATAGACTCAAATAGGTAGTGTATTATGTACCATAGAAGTATCAATGACGCCGGATCTATAATCCCTGCCCCTTCATGCTCGTCTTAGTAAGCAGCCTTCTTTTTCAATTGGACCGTGACTCTATTGGCTCTTGTCATTATCGCGGCTATCTTGCGTCAACCGGCTCAGTGGGTCTTGTGAGACCTTGGGATTTGAAACATGAGGTACGTACCCCGCGGTCTCTTCCACCCATCCGCAGTTCGGCGGAGAAGACTGGAGGCTCAAGCTGCATGAAATTGAACAGGACCCCACCCGCCCTGCCTTTTTTAAGTTTGCCGACTGCTCGGCTCATCCAACCCGGCCCTACCTATTCAAGGAAAGTTCAATCTGCAGCTGTACCTGACCGCATACTACATACAACGTACATGTAATGTATGTACATACATTATCCTGAGAGCTACCTCAGGTGAGACCTATTAATGATTGCATGAGATAGCGACTCCAATCCCTCCATCTCAGCCATCTACCATTCATTGCCTTCAATGACGGAGACTTATAATATCTCAGCCAAAAGAAACCCCACGCTTACCATATCAAGTAACCCAATACAGTATTCAACCCAGTGTCTATAGGCGGCATTTTTAGCGAACTATGAGAAGAGGTACCTCGCATCCATGTCCAGCCACATCTGTAATTTTTTTTTTTAGTTAGTCACGTCCCGCCGGGCGGTCAGAATGTTCCAACAGGCAACTCCCAGTTTTTCAATGCTAGGTTAGCTAGCAGCTACTATGCTACCTACGTACATAGCTATGCGATCCGATCCTTCATAACTCGCGTCCGGTTGTCCCTTTCTAGGGAAAGTTCCAGTGTACATTACTAGACCCCTGGTGGGTTTCTTCCATTTCTCAATATTTACTTGCCTATCACGAACTCTCTCTCTCCCCAAGCAACCCGACCTAGGGCCACATCATCATTCCCAAGTGTCATACGCCCCCTCCTTATTTCCTTATTTCCTTTTTCCTTGATGTTCTGGTCCCCTAGAATTTCCACCTTTGGTACAATTATTAGGCTCCATCGTCATCACCCCCCCAAGCTCAGGCCAGAAAGTCACAAAGTCACCCACACCCCCCCGTCGGATGACTTTCGCGATCTGATGCCTATGCGCCTAATTATCTCCCTCTTTCCCCCCCCAATTGTCACAGTTCCCCTTGAATTCCTAGTCGTTCCAATGATACCCCCCAAGCTTACCTAGTTCCGATCTCTAATTCGATTTTTTAATAATAAAATTTCCCACGCAACTCTCATTTCTAGCTAGTTAGATTGCCCCGATTTTTCTCGCCTTGTTGGAGAATAATTCCCATTTTCAAAAAACTAGTCGCCATCCCCATCCCTCCCGCAATCTTTTGCAAACTTGCAATTCTTCTTCTTCTCCCCAACTTTTTCATCACAACAAAGATGAAGTTCTCGACCTAAATCCATCTAATTCCATCACTGCATCTCGACTTTTCATTTCCTTTTTTACGTCATCTTGTGCACAAAAGTCTAGTGCACTTGATCCGACTATTATTGAGCGAGTTATAGCTCTATAATTACATTTTTTTACATTGAGCAAGTTTGGTTCGCTGGTCTACTTGCGCAACTTCTGCGCAATCCGTTGTGAAGTTATTCAGGACTGGGAATCCAGCTTCCACGGCGCACCGACCACACGATTTCGAGGTCACGTTACTCAATAGCGCGCGTACTCCGTACAACACGCTCCACTCAAGGCACTCAAGGCTTGTCACCAAATCGCTCTTTTGGGCGAATTAGTCAAAATCGGTTACGGTCGCCTTCGCGTACCTACTTTTACCGGAGACTTGAGCTGAACCCACGTGCGCCCACTCAAATCGCGCTCAACAGCGTTAGCTCACGGCCATTATTTCGAACCAGTAAAATCCCACTGTTTGTGATTGACCAATCTGCATCTCTCTATAAGAGAAAGTGTGAGTATTATACACTTGCAGCTTGGAATTAATTACGACATTATTATCATTGGGAACTAGTTCGGATAAATACAGTTCTTTCATTTATCTCGAGCCTTTTTATTCAACGGGAAACGATTTAACTAATATCCTTCATCACGTCATCACATACATACATACATCACAGCCTGCCCGGCACATTTAGAGTGTTATAACAACTATCGAGTATTGAGGACCTCACCGATTGAAATATCAACACTCCGTCATAATGGCCGCGGGCTCTAGCAATGCCCCAGCGCGGTATAGTTCTTCGCCGGAGCTATCCGATCCCCCTTCTATGTTATCAGCACCCACATCACCCAGTGGGTATAATAGAACAAAGAACGGGGGAGAACTTGACGAAATTGTAGTAGACCCCACCACTATAAGATATGATGGATCTGGTCAACCAATGTTGACTAAGGATGGGTTACCCAGAAGGAAACCCGGTCCGAAGCCTGGGACAAGAATCAACAAGCGAAGTAGTGGGAATCCCGAGGAAGGAGAGAAAGTCAAGCGGGTTCGGAAACAAAAGGATCCCAATGCACCGCCCGCGTCGAGGAGACGTAAAGTGGCTTCTTCTCTTGACGGTGAAACAGGCGAATCAAGATCGCGGGCTGCGAGTGTTAGCGGCGGTGTGGGCACTAGAGCTGCTTCATCGTCAAGGCAAACCAAGATCACCGAGATGGCTGTTGCCCAACCTCGAGTAGAGTCCGTCACCCAAAAAGAAGTGAAACGCGAGAGTATGCCTGGATCAATGTCCAACATTTTGAATGCCGATCCCGAACCGCCACAGCATCTCGCACGTCAACAATCACAACAGTCTCAGCAGCAACAACAGCCAACACGGCCAAGTGTACCTTCACGGACAAGTGGAACTAATTACGATCCTATCCGGTCGTCGAACTACGACCCCGTAAGGGAAACAATGGTCACCCATAGTTATTCCAGTACCATGGGATCGCCCCGTGGGCCTTCTACTAACACGGGTATTATTAACCGCGCGAGCGCATCTCCTTCTATCGCGAGTCTTGTTGACCCGCCTGTACCAAATATCATTTCGCCTGTCCCATCACATGCATCTTTCGCACAGAATGCACAGCAATCACAGTCGCACTCACAGTCTCAGCCAAGGGCCACCAAAGAAGCAAGCTCTATGCCAGAGTCGCCCAACCCCTTCCGGAAGGACTTTATCCCTCCTCCGGCACCGAAACCACCGACGACCGAAGCTAAAGAGACTAGAGAAGGTAAGGAAGCCAAGAAACCTGCACTTCCTGTCTCTACGGCGGCTTCCAAGATCGAGATTCGCCCAGCGTCCATTACAACAATTGGTGCAGCGGGCCCCAAGAAGCCATCGCCCAAGAACCAAAGTGCGGCGTCATCATCTCCTCATATCAATGCCACGAAGGATGCGCTCGCCCCTCTTCCCGGTGCTCCTGAGCGCTCCATCTTAGACTTCGGCAAAGCGGAGCCGGGATCGGAATTTGTTGCTCCATCAATTATCTTAAATATTCCCTTAAACGGAGAGACGAATAAATACATAAATTTCATGCGCATGGCCGAGGATCAGTACGGTTGGGAGGCCCTTCACCCGCGCCAAGCCGAACTCAAGGCGCGCAAAGCGCGTATCGCTGCGGCCTCTGCTGCGCTGGCACAAAACGATTCAAGCCGCGAAGGTGACGAAATGTCTGTCGACGAATCTGACAATGAGGACTCCAACGTCGAGATGGGAGGCACGAGTGGACCGGACAAGCCCACTGATGGCAAACCGGTAAAGAAAAAGAGACATTTCAAAGAGGATGAATACGACAAGGATGACGACTTCGTCGACGACTCGGAGTTACTTTGGGAAGAGCAGGCTGCGGCCAGTAGGGATGGCTTCTTCGTCTACTCCGGACCGTTAGTTCCGGAGGTCGAGAAGCCTGACTCTGGACGGTATGTATACCACCTATATCTGATCACCAGTGTATTCTAACATGATGCAGTACCGAAGGTCTACCTAAGAGAGGACGGGGCTCACGCGGTGGTCGTGGCGGTAGCCGTGGAGCGGCCAGCGGTACAGGACGAGGACGGGGAGGTGGTCCCGGGTCCCGCGGAGGCGTGGTTAGAAAGCCTCGAATGACAAAAGCCGACAGAGCTCAGATGGACCGCGAAAAGGCCGAACGCGAAGCTGCCTTTTTAAAACAAACGAACGGAGGATCATATAATGTTTTGCATCCAGGCAGTCCGCAATTTGCTGGATTGTAAAGCTATGTTCAGGGGTTGAAGTGGGGGTCGGTGTTCAGAAGTTGACGTACCCGTATGTAATATGTATACTTACGACATGGGTTGTGAAGCAACTTTGCTTTGGTCGCCAGCGGCTGGCATTTGTTTTAGAAGGGGGCTCAGCCGTGGGAGTGACCGGTCAAAGCTACTATTTGTGTTGATACCATCATACTTCTGGCGCTTATCGGGGCTGGAGGGTTCGGCGTACACTTGCTTAGTGGCCTTCGGGGGGCTAGATTTGCATTAAATTAGAGGAGCGCGCATTCTAATGTGTGAATAACGAGGTTTTATTTTGTGACATTGGATTATCAGTAAATTTTGTGAATAGCATATCAAACGAGATGAGTGGAAAAGCGCGTCTCAGAAACTAATGGCTTACTTGGTTAATTAGCTCTCATGTGATTGGTCCGATATGTTGCGATCTCCACTTCTTATACAGGGATCTGATCACTAGGATGATGGTCCGAATCACCCACGAGATGGACTCCCGCTTCGAGGAGCGCTGCATTGCGCTGCCTGCGCCCTGCTTACAAAAGATCATATAGGCAGCTGGTCGCTTGTAAGGCCTATATAATATGGGCCGTCAGCCAGATTTGCCAAGACTAGCACATACCTATAAAGCCTGAGTCGCTACCCATCTATGCCCCTGCCCCTTTTCTCCTCCTCTCTTCTCGTTTCTTTCCCCTCCCACGTTACTTTTCTCGTAATTATACTTGTCTCATCTACTATCTGGTAACTCTATCATTCTCTTCGCCAGATATTACTATACTTGTCGAAATGGCCTCATCCCATCCCCTTTCCGCCGCTGCCTTGTTTTTGCTCAAGGGTTATGTCGCCGTCGGTTTGTGTTCACCCCCTTTTTCTGGTTTCCCCTCATTTGCTAATTTTGGTCTCGCAGTCACGGGCGGGGGAACAGGTATCGGACTGAGTAAGCCCCTGAATACGAAAACATCCCCCCTATTTCCTGTCTAGCTTTCCTGACAACTCACACACACGGTACTAGTGTTCGCTCAAGCCTTGGCCGCGAATGGAGCAAAGGTATACATCACAGGGCGCCGCGCCGACGTCCTAGAGACGAGTGCCCGTATCCACGGCTCTCCGGAGAGGCTTGGATTGGATGGAGGCAGCATTGTGCCGATGGTCATGGACGTTACGTCCAAGGATAGCATTAGGAGCGCCGTTGCCGAGATCACGGAAAAGGAGGGGTTCGTTAATATGTGAGTTCTGCATCGTTTTTACTGCCGCGTCTTATAATTGCAATAATGAGGTTTACTAACTGCCGCATTCGCCAGTCTCGTAAACAACGCCGGAGTCTGGGCCGGCCGGCCGGCCGCGAAGGCGCAGGACGGACCCGAGGCCTTTAGTGAGGCTATGCTGGCGGAGAGCAAAGAGGATAATTGGCAGAAATGTGCGATGGGGCTCTCTACCCCTGAACCGATCCCTCGCCGTGTTATTTCGTCTTATTGCTGACGGTTACACAGCATTCGATGTCAATGTTACCTCGCAGTATTTCGTCACGGCCGCTTTCCTTCCTCTTCTCGCTAAGGCATCGTCCGGTCCTACGGGCAAGGTGGGCACCGTGATCAATAACAGCTCGTTGGGCGGGTTTCTACGGATGTCAGTAGTTCTTTCGAAAGCTCCAACCCCTTCAAAATCTAGCTAAAGTGGCCTCGCAACATTTCTACAGGACACAAAACTGCCAATTTTCGTACAATGTATGTGTGGCCCCTGGCAATCGGAAGGCTAACATACCTCCGGCCATGGCTAACGAAAACAGGCCAGTAAAGCCGCTTTCACACACCTAACGCGCCAGATGGCATACGAGTTTAGCCACGAGAAGATAAATGTTCGCGTCAATGGTCTTGCTCTAGGTACGTACCCCGCCCCCTTTTTTCTCTCTTCCAGCCCCTATTTTCTTTGCCCCACAATTCCGTCGGCCAACTTCTTCAACTCAATACCCCCCTATAATATCCACGCTAAATGTCATTGATGAAATAGGATATTTCCCATCGGAGATGACCATCGGAACCTCTAATGATGAGAACCAGAGCGCGCCTTCGGATGGGCACTTCGCCAAGTTCATGGAGAGTCTGGGCGCGAAGATGGTTAAGCGTATGGGAACGCCGCAAGAACTCGCGAGTGTAGGTTCACCATTTCCTTTCGTCGCCGTTACTGGAGGCTCTCGTCTATCCTATGTAGGAGCCAAATGTCTATATGGAGTATGAGATTGCTGAGCCGGATAACTTGACAGGTCGTACTGATGCTCGTCACCAACGAGTATATGTGGGGTACTATCACGATCGTCGACGGTGGTTTAGCGCTGACTGTTCCTGGAAATATGTGAAAGTAGATTTTAGGATAGTGGTGGGTTGTTTTCGAAAGCTATTACCAATAGCTGCATAGTGTCATAAGCATTCAGGGTAATGGCTCAAGGAGAAAAGTTGTGACTTATACTACCTATCTATATAACACTTCAATACATAAACGAAATCCCCCTTTATTTCTGAATCTATTAGTTACATTTGTAGGTACAAGAACCCGTTACCATGTATTCATGAACACGATTAATCAGTCCCCAACAGATAGGGACATCCACGTAGGATTCCATATTTTCCAATCCACTTTATAACTTTCTTAACGTCATTTACACAACCCATGCGGTTACACTCTGTATGCTTTTGGGTATTAGACTCTTACCTCAGATCCATGTCATTGTTGCGACAACTGTCCGAATAGACTGTCGAGGTCCTGTTGATGTAGGTTAATAGAAGCAAACACCACAAGGAAGAATATAGACATACTTCAAGGTTCTTTACAGATCCTATCTGCGTTGCATTGTTTTCGGCCCATCCTATTCTTGAAAGACCTAGCTTTCTGGCTTGCTGGCTGTAGATATGCTGTGAAACATACATGTTAGTGCTAGAAGGCAATATGAAATAGTGTGATGCTTGGATTCCTGGTTTCGCACCTCTTCAATTGAGCTGCGGACTCTATATTTCACAACCGTAACCGGCCTAGTCTGCCCCAGCCGCAACGCACGCCCGATCGCTTGCTTTTCGACCGAAGGATTCCACTGAGGTTCTAAGATGTGTACGCGTGTGGCTGCCGTAATGTTCAGCCTAAGCTCATGTTAGTCGACGACCTTGAACCACATTTCCAAATCATTTTCAACTCACCCCACTGCTCCCGTCCCGAGTGACATAAGCAATGTCGGCATATTAGGGTCTGCTTGGAATTGTTCCAAGACCTTTCTTCTTTCTCCGGTTGAAAGCTTCCCGTCTATGCGGCCGAAGCGAATGCCTTCGCGACAGAATACTTGAGACACAATATCCAGGGTTCTCGTCCAGGATGAAAAGACGATACTATATAGTGAGTTATATGAGGATAAAATCGCTCTAGAGTATTCATTTACGTACCATTTCTCGGAGTCGCGGTGTTTGCGGATGTCTTCCACCAAGAGGGCTATTTTGGAGGACTGTCCAGATAAGTTGATTGCGGTGCGATTATTAATTGCTTTCCGAGCTTTAGTTTTAGCCTTGGGACCTGAGCCTTGGCAAAGATGACAACGCGATTTCCTCCCACGTTTGGTAGAATTTATCTCTGCTTCCCAATCCGTGTAACAATCATTGCAAAGCAGATGTTGGCAAGGCGTAAGACGACCCGTTGCTATACCAGGCTCATCGCTGATGGTTTCGATGTCGTATGGACATTTCAAGCAATACATGTTTTCCTTTAAGTCGAGACTTTCTGTTGTTTTGTCGTCTTCAGCTAACTTAACTCCGTCACTCAAGGGTTGGTTGAGATCTTCGTCCATTGTACCATGGTTACAAATTCGGCGAAGACGAGTAATTGTCTGGAGTATAATGCCGCGGCTTTTGGGGTTACCCAGCTGGCAAACATCCTCGAGAATTTGCGCCCTTGCTGCCTCTCCCGTTTCTTTATATAGTCTCGACTCCTCTATGGACAGTTCGACTTGATGTACAACCTCTTGTGGGTCAGTTAGACCAATGAGCTCTTTTGTCCTTCGGAGACAAATGGACTTCAAAAGCTGGCGGAGGTGTCCAATGCCATGGGGTTGATTTCCTTCGACTGCTTTAGCGATGTGTGTGCGGAATACCTCCTTTTTCTGCAGAAGAGGTACTCTCAGAAAACTGACTAAGGAGCCAAGGTCGCTGAGACTGTTGTGAATCGGTGTTCCAGTTAAGCACCATCTAAATTTAGCCGAGAGGCCTGCAGCGGCCCCGGATTGCTGGATACCTTGATGTCGGATGCAGTGAGCTACAATTGGGGGTTAGCTGTCATGTCTTTCTCAGAGTTCGGCATAATAAGAAACCCATTACCCTCGTCTAAGACAATTCGGAACCAATTAATACCATACAGCACAGGCTCTTCACTCCCAAAATCGGATGCTACTGTGCTATATGTTGACAGGACGATGTCATACTGGAGTAGCTCTTCTGCACCTCTCGCCTTTGTCGAGCCATGGTGTCTGAGTATCTGGAGTTCTTCGGAGTGGAGATGACTAAAATTACCATATTGGAATCAATGATTTTCAGGAAATATAGGTGAGACTAACTCGTGCATATCCGATAGCCACTCATCAATTAGAACTAGAAAGAGTCGGTTAACTTGGGATAGACAATACGGAGCCTAGAAAAATGGCGCATACATGCAGATGGGACAATGACTAGAGTTCCTCTCGCATTCGCTGTTGAAGGACTATTCCCCATCGCTGCAAAGTCTCGGGACTCCTGCAGGCTGTTAACTATAGATGCTAACATCGTCAGAGTCTTTCCGAGCCCCATCTCATCGGCTAGTATCCCGCCGACTGTCTCGCTGTCTGCGACTAGCTTTGTGTCGCGAGTAATGGTGTGCGCATAACTGGGTAGGTAGGAGAACTTTAGAATATCTGAACCAAAGAATAGCTGCACTGTGAGTAAAGTACTGACCATGGAACTCCGTTGCGTCTATCCTCTCTCCAAAGGGAGGGGAGTAAAAGCGGCTTTCTGCCTTCTCGCTGAGCAATGAAATCCATCGCGAAGGCTTGATGGCTAGAAATAGGTCAGTATAAATCATTTACTGGGTAAAAAGCCACGCTTCTTGGTCATTTGGTTATCGTATCTTACCTCTTTAATTCCGAAGCTACAAGCTGACTATATGTTGATTCTTTGAGTTCGTTCTGGTGGCTGAGATCCCCTAGTAGTGTCTCGATCTCTAACCCTTCGTCTAGGTTGCGTCCCATGAACGTCGTGGGAGCTGTCAAATTCTGGGCGAAGTCTCCTAAGTGCAGGACGTGAGGATTATCCTGAAATATTACACCGGGACGCATAATGGACGCATGCTGAAGATATAGTTGGGCGTTGGAGAGGGAGCGCCCGACCTCATCTTTAGTCTCTCGTGGTCCATAGACAACTAACTTCATCTCAAATTCAATATTTTCCCTGCCAGATTTGTGCTTGATAATGGCTGATGATAGTTGACTTCCGTCCACGAAGAAATCGGCCTGGAAACCTTGCGTCCTTGTAAGAACGCTGAGCGCATCAGTAGTTGCTCTGTCAAGTACAGCTATATCTTTCGTCTCAGACAGCTGGAGAGATATTGCATGTTCACTTCCGAAGTGGTGTCGTAGCAGAAGCACATCGCTTTTGCGAAATGAAGAAGACAGAAGCCCAGATTCCATGATGATCTTCATATCTTGAAGTAGCCGTGCCTTCGGCTCACATATCTGTTCTTCAACATCAGTAGCCTACTCTGGGAAGCATAGGGGCAGTCTACCCACCATTCCAAAACAGATAATCTCGGAAGCCAACTCCATTGGTTCCTCTGTGGCTGTAGCATTTCGATTTATTTCCATGATAGGCGTGCCTTCAAGTTGACATTCGGAAAAGCTCGATGCTCGAGTTTGATATTCTTCCCCAGCGGTTGGTGGTATTTTAGAGATTGGAGTCGAATATATGTCAGACATGCCGCTATTGTCTACAAGAGGTATCTCAATCATTGGCGAACAGCGGGCGGTGGCTTTGGGGCCATCTGATTCCAAACGGTCAATGTCGTAGCATATTATGTCATAGTACAAAGGAGATAGAGAGTCCTGTTTTGAGAACCCACCAAGATTTCCTACAAGCGGGATGGCTATCTGTTTATTATTCGCTGTCGAAGGCGTATTGCTGTTAAGAGGAAGGGCTGTTGTTTCCGATGCTGAAAGTCCATAGTCGACATCTAGAAGGCTCTCTCCATGAACGATATCGAGTGAAGCGTTAAATGTCGCTGTTTCTTGCAGCCTCGCCCTTTTAATGCCGACGGATGCCAAATGAACTGGTTCAAAGTCGTTAGGTCGTTTCAAATAGGGATTGGAAATATACTCCATTTTATGAAGAGAAATTATGTGCGATCACTGGATATATTTGATTTTTAGGTACCTATTCAACATCTCTGTCGGACGCCAACGCTGTTAGAAACTTGGAATAGTACGCCTCGAAGACGAAGTAAGCATTGCTTCTGATGCTTTTAGGTACGTACTGCGCCGCTTACAGCCTGTATATACTGCAATTTTCGGTGCCACTAAATGCCTTGGAGAGTGCCTAGCCAAAAAGCCTGGCAATGGCCGATCCCGGAACAGCGTACGTATATGTTCCTTTTCAATTCGCCCCAAGTTATTTATCGCCATAGTTTCTCCTTTATTCTGAGTTAATATTTTATTTTCATCAATCTGAAACATCAACAGTAAGATGGTTCTTCACAGCGAGTCATTAACTAAAGTAGAAGAATCACCATTTCGGCGAGCTTTAGAGCGATTTAAAAATGAACACCTCAAGGGGACTGAGAGCGAGAAGTTCCAGCTTACCGACTTAGGTAGTCTCAAGGATTCCATTAAGCGTACCCAAGACGAGCAGGCTTCGAAAAATAAGATGCGCAATTTGACTAAGCTCAAATCCTTCTTGGAAGGGATGGAGCAGTACGAGAAGCTTATCGAAGTTTTTCTCAACGCTACTGAATATCTTGCCTTTGTCTGGGTAAATATATTCCCGTTTCAAGTGTACATTGTTTCCGATTGACTCCTGTATCCTTGTTGACGATATCCCAATAGGGGCCAATGAAGTTCCTTCTACAGACGACAAACAACTTTGTAAAGGCATTTGATGCGATTCTCGACATGTATCAGGAGATCGGCGAGCAGATAACCGTCCTCGAAAAGTACCAAGCGTTATTCGATTGGAAGGAGAAAACGTATATGAAGTCCGTGCTCGAGATGATATACGTTGACATCCTGGATTTTCATGCAAAGGCACTCTCGTATTTTAGACAAAAGGGTATATGACCTTTCACAGAGTTATATGTAGTGGAGGAATTGTTCTGACAAGCTATTTCGCAGCATGGCAGGCCGTGTTTTGCGCGACTTGGAACACCTTTCGAACTCGATTCGATGTGCATATCCAGAACTTCAAGAGGCATCGCCGTCTTCTCGAAAATCACGCTACGCTCTCCCTTTTTGAAGAACTGAAGGCGATACGCGATAACCAGGCCGAGACTGTAAGGCTGCAGCTGGAGAGCACGAAGCAGCAGAGACAAGATAGGGTCCGCGTCTGGCTTTCTCACGAGGATATGATGTCAGACCAGGAACACTATATCAGAATTAGACGGGATCATCCCGGGACAGGAAACTGGATTCTAAAAAAACGTCTTGTGCGAACATGGCTGGACTTAGAGACAGAGGCCGGACCTATTATGTGGCTTGCGGGTATTCCTGGCGCAGGTAACATCATTGATAAATCCATTTACGTGGATTGAGTTTCCCTAATAACAGTATCACAGGCAAGACAATACTGGCTTCGGCTATCATCGAAGAGGCACACAGACAGCCTAATGCCCAAGTCATCTTCTTCTATTGCAAAGATGGCCACCAGAATAGGAACAACTTTCTATCAATCGCGAGAAGTCTCCTTCATCAACTCTCCTATAACGATGAGCACTTGACAGCATACATTAATGTCGAAATATCAAAGTCGGGTGATTCCACTTTAAAAAGGCCTGGACTTGCCAAGAAGCTTCTCAAGATTGCTTTAATAAACAAGGATAAAGTCTTCATTGTCGTTGACGGCCTCGATGAGTGTGCTAAAGGCCAGAAGAAGGAAGTGGTCTCATGGCTTCAGACTATATTCAAACCTGACATATCCATATCGGCCGCAGACGAGGATAATGTCGACTATACATCAAATGGGTGCAAGGTCCGGTGCCTCGTGGTCAGCCAGGATGATGGCGAATGCTCTAAGCTTCTAAATAAGTTTGCGACTATGAAGATTCAACTCGCTGATAATAGTAAAGATATCGAGGTATTTTGCCGACACTACGAGAGAAAGATCAGGAAAAAGCAACAGTTTTCAGAACTTAACATACCTGAGAATTTAGCAGCTAGGGTTGTAGATTTATCAGAAGGCAAGTATTTTTTACGATAATCATGTTCTTTAGAGACATACGAGATATTGCTATGTATTCTTCATATTACTGTATCCTAATTGTCTAGCTACCTGTTACTAAAACTCAATTACAGGCATGTTCCTATTTTCGAAGTTGGTCATGGAAAACCTATACGCTCAGAATAAAGCCTTCAGATTGGAAGAAGAGATTCAATGGCTCGAGCAAGGAAGCCGGAATCAAGGTGTCATCGGGAGGCTTCACGAGGCGTAAGGATTAATCGCTTTTAGATGAAGTTCATTATCTGACATTTGACAGGTTTGGCCGTATTGTCCGAAGGATTGAGTTTGATATGGAGCCTGAGGACCGGTCAGATGCTTTGCAAATCTTGGCCTGGGTCGCCATAGCTAAAAGAGATCTGGGGTGGCACGAGATTCAGGGGGCAATGTCTGTGGACGTCAGGTCAAGAACGGTTGACTTCAGGCGGCGATCCCTTGTGATTGAGCCAAAAGAATTATTGGGCTCTTTGATTGAACTCAAACCAGGCAACATTGTTTCATTGGTTCATTCTTCTGCTAAACAGTGAGTACCTACCTACCTACCCAACCTATGTGATTTAATGTGCCGTTCATTTAACCAACATTATTCAATAGTTTTTTGATCCAGCAATGCACCATTAACCTCCAGTTCGAGCACGTGAAGCTCGCTCAGATATGTGTGTGCTATCTTAGCCTTGACTACTTTGACCCTGCTCTTGGCCAAGCAAGCTTGGAGTCAAACATCTTGAAGGGATCTTACGCATTTTACCATTACGCCATCGCACATTGGCTTGACCATTTACAGGATGTTGTCATTAATCACGGAATAGACGCCGTTGTGAAGCAGAGCAACCTGATCAGCGAAATCCGCCAATTTCTACGAAAGCGTTTCTCAGATATCCCTACCGAACGCGTCCCAGAGTCCTTCAAGAAACAGTTCAATGACTTTACACTATTCCGATCCGAAGACTTCTCGAGGAAGCTAATGCAAGCTGCCTACAAGTGGTCTCTAAGTTTGTCTCCAAAAGGAGAACGTCGAAACCGAGTCATTGAGGACCAGGAAACTCACCTGACAAACTTGAAGATATTCATTCCTCAGTTGCATGTGACCCTGGGTGATTTAGCAAAGCGCCATCGATCACCTTCCGAAACGCCGGACTTAAGTCGATTCCATGGGAAAAACCTGTTCAAATGTAACACGTTATATTGCCAATTCTTTCACGTTGGATTTGCAAGCGACATAACGTGTGACTCTCACATGAAAATCCATACCCGTTCGTTCTTTTGCAACTTCGATGGTTGCCAATACGCAATGATAGGATTCCCAAATTCGAAATCCCTTGAAATCCATCTCTATACCACACACACAATAAGGCATACACGCCTTGTCGATAATGGTGATTTCCCTGTCCTTGATGGCCCATCGTCGATTGATGCAAGAGAGGCGGCCAGAACCGGAAACATTGCCGCCATCCAAAGATGGGCTGAGCAATTTGGTACATATATACCTAGGGGTTATCTGGGAATACGAGGGCTTCGCTTCAAAGTAGAGGGCGTTTTATACGAGGCACTACACAGCAAATACGAGGGAATTCTACTTTACTTGCTTAAGAAAGTTGAGAATATATACGAGATCTATATGGATGTCCTAGAGATCACTCTTGAAACCCCAATCAAATTGGAGGTAATGAGCTGGCTTTTTACATTGCCATTCAAATTTGTGACATTACCGTCTATTTACGAATTATTCGTAAGAGCGGGACCGAAAAACGATCCGGATATAGCGTTGCGGGTACTGAAATATTTTGGCCCTCATAAGGAAAAATTGGAACCGAACAGCCTGGATACGGTTCTGAAAGTTGTTTCGAGACAAGGCTATACCTCCTGCGTCCGTTATTTAGTAGATGAATGCAAGCTTGATGCAAACCTTGTTTTCGCAGATCGCCGCAATGCGCTTACTGAGGCGGCAGAAAGGGGCCACGAGTCTATTATCCGTTTTCTGGTGACGGAGGGCCATTGTACACAGGCTACTATCAATACGCCGATGAAGGGCGGTCGAACCCTAGCCGAGCTGGCAGCCTCGAATGGCCACCAAGAAATTATTCGAATGCTATCAACTGAAGCAGGAGAATATCAAAGGCTACTGGGAGTCTGCCAGCTGCGGAAAGCCGCAATAGAAGGAGATACGGCTAGAATTTCTTCGCTTCTTGAGTGCGGGGATATTCCAATCGATAATCTGGACATCGATTTCTTTTCTCCGTTTCTTCGCGCCGTAGAAAATGGTAGGACGGCTGTAGTGGATCTCCTATTGTCCTATGGCAAGGAACGAATAAATATCAACCAGCGCTGTATCTGCCGCAATCCTTTCGTTACCCCAAGGCGCCATAGGGTCCAATCTTCCGGGGCTACTGCACTTATAATTGCATGCGTTAACGGCTATAAAGAGATTGTTGAAATCCTCCTCAGACAAAAAGGCATTGAGATACACGTGTCGGTCTTTTTTCGTGAGAACCGCTACAGTAGTAAGGAACTGAATGCGAAACAAATTGCAGATCATCGCGGATTTGTGGAGATCAGCCGGCTTCTAGATGAGGCAGAAGTTCCAGGTCCCATGGTCGAAGATTCCAAGGGTGAATCACGCAAGCAAGCAGAGCTTCCTATTAGCGATGTCGATTTCCAGTCACTAGATGGATCAGAACTAAGCGAAGATGATATATAACGACGTTAAAGTTGTTGAAATAGACGCAGGTTATGAGTGTCATATTAGTTGTATTAGAGAATTAGATCAAGAGTGAGCATGTAGAGGTTTATTGCATAACACTGCAGAATCAAGATTGAGAGAATAGTTTTTTTTAGATTGAAAATTCTGTTGTCTGGGACAGACAACAGATACAAACGAATATAATTCTACAAACGCACTCTCTGGTGGTGTCACTCACGTGACACCACTAGAGAGGGTAGTCACATGGATGTCACGTGACTATTTGACAAGGTTGTAGATAATACCACAGGTGTGGGGCGAATCACCCAGCCACCTGAATTCCAGCCACCTTTTATTCCAACAAAAGTCGCTACATTCTAGCCTGATCCTAAAACTTGGGTAGATTTACATTTCCATTATTAGATAATGGATCCATTCTGGTCAGTTGAGGAGAGACCAAGTCTAAACACAGATTGTGTATAGGTTGTCTTCTAGGATATCACATGATTCTTAGTCTTGAGGCAGGTAACCACCAGATCGCATGAATTCCTTCTTCTCTCCTCTCATCTCTTATTGTCAACATGATTTCGTCTAGCAACTTTGAGACATACTTGATGCTTAAAAGTAAATAGCATATCTCAGCAATAGTCTAGAGGCTGTTAACCGCTTTTGCGTGTTCATAGACTAGATTCTGCGCCTCGTCATCGTCCAAGTAGATAGTGAAGCCGTCGTTGTGGTTGCGGCCGTAGGAATATCCCGAGAATCCGAACTGCCAGTACATGTCGGACATTTTCTCCTCAAGCATGATCTTTTGCCAGCCCCCTTCGACTTCAGTTCTCGTCGCATTCACGGCCGGGATCCCGTTCTGCGCGCGCACTTCGGGCGTCATCCACCCGTATTCCTCGTGGACGACCGGCTTTCCCGCCTTCCTGCCCGCTGCCGCGTGGTCCCGGATCCACTGGTCGGCCCACGCCACCGTCTTCGTCCACCAGTCCGGATACGTGTGGAATACGCCGAAGTCAATGTTGGGCAGGGCCAGGTTGGCATCGAAGTCGCCGCCGTCGGCACCGTTGTATGCCCAATCATCTGAGTCCCTATTGAATCCACCCTCGCCGCCCCATGTGACGAGGTGATTGGGGTCGAGACCCTTGACGAAGGCGCTCATCTCGTCGATCCATGAGTTCAGCGTGTCTACTGTGCAGTTACCGCTCACAGGCAAGTTGCGCTTAGCGTCTGCGCCACAACGTGGCTCGTTGGCAAGCTCCCATGCCATGATGGTGGCTGAGTCTTTATAGCGGGCGACGAATTGCTCGACGTACCGCTTGTACGCGTCTTTAATCGATGGTAGTCGATAGAACTTTACTTTAGTAAGTATTTGTGGACAAGAGAGTGGAAGTACTGTGATTGTCCTGGAAGTGGGCTTTGAACTCACATCATCATGATACTTCCCGTCAAGATTGATGGTGTAGACATCCATGCCACCATAGTCGGCCCAGTTATTGGTGAAAGCGACGATGAGCTTGATGCCAACCTTGGTAGCGGCGTTTACTACTTTGTCGAATTCAGTGATATTGACCGTGGAAGTGCCGTTCGCCCACCACTGAAAGACGGCGTTTGTGGCACCCGCACCTTCGCCGCCGTACTGCGGTAGGCCCTGGGGGTCATACGTGACGTTCTTGTCGTTGAATCCCCAGGTCCGGAACACCTTCAGGCCTGCATCCTTGGCGGCAGCTAGACCGAGCTCGACATCGGTCACATTCTAAAGTCATAATTAGACCTGATAATTCATTTGGAGAAAATTGAGATAATACGCACACTATCAAAGGGGAAATAGTAGGCATTACTACCGGCGAAGTTGAAGTCTTTTCCGCCGAGCTGGAATTTATCCTTCTTAATGGTGACGAAGCCTTCAGGAGGAGCGCCGCCCTTAGCGCTGTGTAGGGGGCTGGCGCAGGCTCCGCTTGTAAGCAGACCAATTGACAGAAGACTGGAGAGCGTAAGGAGCATCTCGACAATTGACCGGATGAGATGATCGGTCGCACGTAGAAACTACGAGCTAGTTTTCGAGATTTAAAAATAATGGCATATTTATTGTGTCGCGCTCCGGCGTCTCCAATTCGGGCATTTCCCTTTTCGACATACGGAGGTTCTCGAACCGCGTTGCTGGGGTCCCTCTAGGTAATTGAGCCTCCTGGTTCCATTAACGATTCGATCCGACCATTGAAATGCAAGCTCTCGAACTGTTATACGCAGGCTATGGTAATTACGGGGTGATGCGACGGCGCTAAGATCACTGGAGATTTAGAGGCCCCGTTGGAGTATTAGGGCAGGGTATACACTAAATCAAATAGTTATTTGATTTGATTGACAATTGATTTGATTTGATTTGATCAAACAGAAAAAATCTGAGTCTTAGCTAAATCAAAGTATGATTTAGTAATTGATTTGAGTGGATATTAATTTTAATGAGGTTATTTAGACCTATCTAATATGGTGTTAGTATTGTTAATTAAAGTTCTTATATGGTATTAAGCCATAGTTATTAAATTCTTAGCTAAATTTACTCCTAACGATTTATATATAGCTAGTAAGGTTGTTATATATTTATTTATTTTGTTTATATAATTATATAGTATATTAATAAATTTTTATTGTATTTATCTTTAGATTTTATTACTTAACTAAGCTGTAGCAACTAATATTTAAAGCGACGATAAGGTTAATAATATATAACCCTTATAATAATTATAAAGTACTTTAACTAAGCTTAAATTAAATTGCAAATATTATTAAATTAATCGCGTTTATCAAATATTTAATTTGATTTGATATAAATTAAATATAAGGCGATATTTGATTTAATTTGATTTAGTATATGCCCTATATTAGGGGGCTGGGTCTGTTTGTTGGGCATTTGGGATTGTTGTCCCGAAGGCTTCATTATGGACTCATTACGTTTACGTTCGCGGTAGACGAGAAAATGCTTGGAGACAGCTTCTTCCTACCACAGACTACCTAAAACCGTGCCATTTCTATTCTCATACCAATTCACATACTTCTTGCTTAGAAGAATGCAAATAATGAGCGAAGAGGGAACAGCAATAACCAAGAGAGCATATCAAAATTGCTTCACGTAAGAATTCCAGATTATAGGGGGAATCCTTTGAAAGTCTCCGTTTAAACCCCTAAACGCCCCTATTTTCAGTCGGATTCACTGTCTAACCAAGGATGATGGGGATAATGGGGACTCGGTTGACGACTGTCGCTCATCACAATATCTAAGTTCTCGGTAGTAGTGATATCGATCTCAGTCGTCCTGAGTATCCCTCCACCGTAATGAACAAAGTCATCTCGAGGTCGGTTCTTGAATCCCACGTTTCGAGTCTTGACAGGTTCTAACCTCGTGACGTCTGCTTCACTATGCTTATCTGACGAGGGAGTCTCTTCGGATGAGGTGCCTTGGTGAGTTGGTAATGACCCAGAAAGACGTTGCCCATTATTCTTAGACAGATCATTGCGGAAGAGTGATCCCATCTTTGATCGTAACAACATCCCGAATCTAGGGACAAATATAGGGTATCGAAATGCGATGGGAATTGCTGGGACGCAAAATATTAATGCCGCGGTCGTGGCTTCTGCTAATCCCCAGACGAGGTAGCGGGAATAGTCGTAAGTCAAGTCAAGGGAATACCTCATGTTGATAGCGGAAACGACACGACCGGCAGCACAGACACAAGTCCTGCGAGTAGGGGTTAGAATTGTATGTATGTTCAAACACAAGAGGTACTGACATAATACCCACAGAAAATACTGTGGAAATTCCAATCTTCTGTTTCGCCGACAATGACAACTTCCATATGGTTCTATGTGGGAGCAATAGAAGGAGAAGATCGAAAACTAAGTGAATAACCGTTATAGAGAGGTTGAAGGCCTTGATATCAATGCAGGTACCGGGGAGATATCGACGCCAGATCCGTTCTCGAGGGGTACACGTATAATTGATAGTGATGATTGTTGAGAAGTATAAACCGCAGATAGCCCCAATCATGCCGTAGCAAATCCAGAAGAAAGCATTACGAGTAGATCTCGGAACGAATAGATACGTCCATTCCAGAAGGATTGCCACTTTAATCAACATGAGCGCAACGCAGTATAGGTTCGTTACGAGGACATAGGACTGTATGTACAGGTAAGCTGAACTTCCCTATAATGGATAATGGATTACGTATACTTACGTAAAGGAACACTTCCAAGTCCTTTACTCGAAGGTTCCATTGGTTTATAAATAAGCCGCTCTCTCGGGCCATAACAGCAAATTCAGATGCGCCAGCAATGATGAAGGGCTAGTATAAGTTAATACAATGCTTTATGCAACTTGAAATTTAAAATGAAGGTGAATTACAAACGCAGCAAGGCCGACATCTATGTTTAACATTAGTCACCGGGGTGTTTGAAAGGGGAAGAAGGTCTCGAGACTAACAATCCTCTAGCCGAAATTGTTTTATATAGAATATTCTCGTGTAGCCGCGAACCAGAAAGAAAGCCGTCGTTAAGATTATGCATACAGCAATCACTGCAATGGCTAAGTTGTTATTATTAGGTGGATTGTTGAAGTCGGGTATAGTACCGTTCGGGGATGGCAGAGCAGGTTGATCTCTGATCACTTGAAGGGCAGAGGGCGTTAAGTGCATGGACAAATTCATGATGACAGTAATATAGGTATAGGTATGGGTAGTACCGTGTATACTCTTGGAAAAGATTCAAGGCTTGAGGGAAGTTGCCCCTTTATATCATGCGTCTGAGCTTAATGAGAAACAGACCATGGCCTAAAACGAAGGTTCACCAGGTCGTGGAAACTCTTTAGTCTAACTGGAGCATGCTTACTATCATAGATTCATGCTATGTTTATATTCGACTACGCCTCTTCAAGTAAATGAATATGCATGTCGGATGACACTAGGCCCCCAAAGTGCAGACAGACATTTGTTGGAACTGCAACCAGGGCCTGCACGTAATTTTATTTCTCTTGATATGTTGGGTCGAGCCGCATACTTATTCCTTTGGGATTGTTTTACTGAAACCACGAAAAATCTTTATTTTTACACGTGGAAAGAATTATAGGCCTTCTATGCTCTCGTCGGTGTACATTAATATGAAGAAGCCTCTATTTGATATGGTGTAGCTTGAACGTGTGAAATGTGCCTAGGTAGATAAGGTAGAAGGTAAGCATCAGAAATAAAAGGCTTACGAATTCTTCACCGGATACCATAGGTAGGATCCAATTTCAATGATACTTTATCATTGGGGGCTACCATGCGACAATTACTGTAGAGGCATTGGATGGCAACTTGGCCCGATCGAGCGAATAGGGGAGTTGCCGATCTCTGATCTCTGAACCAAATGTTACTTTGCACCAACTTGCAGCTGACGAGCATAATAGCTGAAATGGACTTTCTTCGGCTTGGGGTCTGTTAATAAACACCCCAAGAGAAGGAACACATATTTTCTGAGTCAGCTATCCCGTCGACTCGGACTCAACGGCGCCTTCACTGCTTAATGGTACTACCTCAGCCTCAAAATTCCAAGATTTGCCAAGCCGCCAGATCCATTGCTTTTGTAGACCCATATTTACTTGCATGGGCGCGTATAACTATAGGGCTTACGGCGCTGCGGCGCTAGAAGCGGCTGTAGCTATGGAGTTTATAGCGTAAAATCCCCTATAAATTATAGCAATTAATTTCACCAATCAAATCACAAAAGCTTTTTGGCTTCAATTATAGGGCATGTATCGCTAAACTCCGTTATAATTACTGTGAGCTCCAGCACTATAAATTATACGGAATAGTGAGTGCTATGCTATGACCTCTATACCGTACTTACAGCAGGCTACATCGCACATGCTGTCGCCGCCAGCGAAAACATCGACGGGCAAGCAGGCTCCAAATCCAATCATTATAGTTCTACATTTGGCAGAGTCACTTCTGGACAGCCAGTGAAGATTCATTGCAGAAGTCAGGGGTAGGACAATTCCAAAGCCTCAACAATAGAATAATGGCATGTTTGAATGATATATCCTTTAGCATGCAATGATACTAGCTTCTAATTATTAGAATGCCTCATAATGGTATAGTTAACAGGATTTGAAACCCTGGGCCGTTACCACCTGGCCCTCACTTCCCACCTATTACGGTAGATACCCATCCGCAGCTGTTAGACAATCCCGTGATTTTTCAAGTTAAGGTCTGTATCTTTTCAAATGACGAATTATATCTATATTCGAAGCTGTTCTCTTTTCCACATGAGCAAAGAAGCAGGAACTTGTAGCGCCGCAGAGACGCACAAGACAAGAACTTGACGATTATATGCTTCGGCAAGGACGTATCGGACTTGTTCCTGAAGCCCTTGAGACAATGTGGGTAGAAGCTCGATCAGGGTATTAGTGTCTGAAACGCCCATGAGTGTTTGTAATTTCGGTCGCGCGTATGTGTTGAAGACTGAAGTTGAGATCGCCAGCACCATAGAACCACCCATCATCCTAAACTGAGACCCAGCGCCCATAGCGACGGCTAAGACGAATTAGAACAATCTCTCACACAGAAAATAGATCAGATCTCACCATGATCGGGCTTCTCATTCACCCACGGTATCAATATGAACAGCAACGCGAAATTGATTCCGCAACCCCACCCAGCAATGATTTCAAAGCCATAAATTCGCGGTGGGATATCCAAAGTCGAAGGTAGCGTACCGAGAAAAGCGAAGCCGATCACTTGCAGACAAGAACCTACGATTAGGAGGTAAAGCGGTGGCACTTTCAGCTTTCCAGCAAGAATAGATGCGACGATCGAACTGACGGGAATCACCACCGTAAAAGGTATCAATCTGACCCCAGCATTGAGACCAGATGTACCATAGACCAACTGGAACCGTTGTGGAACAATAAACATGCAAATAACGGTAGGTCCTCCTAGCAGTACAAAATTGCTACAATATCACACATTATTAACTGGTCAACAGAAAGCATACTCGTAGTTCTAAGGCCGGAAAGGACTTACAGTAAGATACCTAACATCTGGCGGTTTTTCAGGAACCTCCAAGGCAAGATTGGCTCTCGAACTCCATTAGAAAATGTGACATGTCGCTCCCAGACAGCCAAGGCAATCCAGAAAAGACCAGAAAAAATCAATAACGTAATAACGTATGCAGACCTCCATGGAAATCTCTGATCGGCCTCCTCGAACGCAGATGTTAATGCCAGAGTTGCAAAGAGGATAAGAATGGTGCCCGGTATATCTATTCGACTTAGTGTGGCTGTTCCTACTAAACTCTTCATGCCAGGTTGACGACGATCCGGCTGGTTGTGATATGGGAAACCGTTGGGAATAGCGAAGAGTGATATGAAAAATGCTGGTGCGGCTATCGGGACACTATGACAGAGGTAGATGTCAGTAGGCTTGCCACCATCGAGTCAATGCGAGATTGGACCGACTTAATAATGAATATCCATCTCCAAGTTGTGTTGGATGCTATAGCTCCACCAATAATGGGCCCTAAAAGCAATGCCAAAGCGTTGACTATAGAGATATTCGACACGAATTTGGGATATTTCTCCGCTGGAACGAGCTCAACGATGATTATTGTAGACAGAGACCAGCAGCCACCGCCACCGACGCCTTGGAATGCCCGAAATATAATTCTATTCCTTCATTAGCATGCCGCATAGTAGGTTATGGGCATTGATGTAATGTCTCACAGTTGTGTCATGGTCTGCGAGGCACTGCATGCAGCAGAGAAAATGACAAATATCACGGTAGACAATATGAAGACGAGCTTTCGGCCAAATATATCGCTGAACTTAGCGCAGATAACGATGACGGCTATTAAGAACCATAAGCAGGAGGTCGAAGTATTAGGCAACTGGGCGGCATACCGACGTATCCCAACAAGTAACTGGCGACAACCCAGCCCACATTCTCAAAGCCACTCAGATCATTGGTAATGGCAACTAAGGCAGTAATGACGACAGGGACTTCTAAGTTGGTCAGAAACATCATTATTGCTAGACTATTAATCACGTAAGCGAGTTAGTTACCCTTTTCTCGAAGTCCGTAGGTTTGACTTACGCAGCAGAGATGAACCAAAACCTTGGTCCATGAATATAGATAATGTCTTGCTCGCCCTTAGGAATATCGGGCTGCTCCTTAGGAAAATCGACTTCTTGCTGCTCTACATGCAAATTTAGATCGGGAGCTCCGTCAACGAAATGGCCATTCGGCCAAGCGATCCTCTCAACATCCATGATGATGAGGCACGTATAGAGATAGTCAATGCTAGGTAGAGCCCGTGTGCAAGTGAGAGTAGAAAGGGAAATACCTAGATGGGACGGACGGGTTTCTACCAACATTAAGTGTAAGTCAAGGAGTTCTTTTAGTGGGAAATCAGTACTTCCAACCCTCGGCGGCTGCCCTATCAGCAACGTGGGTAACTCACCTGGTAGCCAACACTCCCCAGCCCCATTCCTTCAAAACCGGTTACTATATTGGGAACAAGTGATCCCAAAGAGGATAATGGGGTATCGCCTAGCGAAATGCTAATATGAAGTCGTTTTCATGATAGATGCCCCCGTCGGATATATCTTCCATCCGAGGCAGACTCTTTGTCTTGTCGGCATATGGGGTGCTTCTTTTCTTTCAAGTTCGGTTGGTTATTGTTATGGTGGGACATCCACTGACTTGAGCCGAGGCGTAAGGGAGCAAGGTACCTACCTACCTGACCAATAGGTACTGAATACCGGCCATCTCATATAATTAGACGGTAGTCATTATTCTGAAGGTCGGATAAACGTAAATTATTTACACACAGACCTTATATCACTTTTCAATAGGTATTAGACTCCTCAAAACCATCACCTGTGATATCGCCCCTAAACGGCGTTCTCAACTTCTCCTTTACCACTAATAGGTACTAGTAAATCAAACATGTCTCATCTGTTTAAGACGCCTCGTTATGTTGAGGGTCCCTCTGGACAGGATTGATAGCATAGAACTCACATGATGAACCTATTGAAGTACAACTCTTTCGTCATCTTAAGACCTAGGTACCTATCTATTTTACTACTCGTGTATGCTCAATGTACTGTAGGCAAAGCATTATCCCCATACTTTCAATAAGTTTACCGTCGTATTAGAAAATCCATGTGTCAGACCCAAGACAGCTCCTATAGTCTCTTTCGAATTGCTACCCAGGCTCAGTGATTAATTTATCTACTACCCTTTTTATTGAGAAACATTATGCTGGTAAATCTAAACTATTCACTACTAATAATACCGAGGAGTCATATAGGTAGGTACCTACCTAGGTGAAGATAGGTACTAGGACTCGTATCTTTCCAAATAATAATTTAGGCTATCTTGCTTCTTTGTCCACGGCACTAGCCCTCGCAAAAGCCTCGGCAAGGGAGAGATAAAGATTGGCGTTTGGGGGCGGAAGTGAGAAATTGACGGATATTTTCATGGGGCCTTTACTGTGTACCTATATACTGGGTAGGTATCTAGAGCGTCAAGTTTCATAAATACGGATCAGCGTTGATGTAGCTGTCTTGTGATCTATCTTGGGAAAGCTGACTCATATTTTCCCTTTCCTTTGCACTTGTAAGGAGCTTTACGAGTCCATACCATGCAGCGAGTTTTTACCACCTCCATGTATTTTTTAATGAAGCTCTCTGTATCAGGCCAGGAGAGCTTGCTACGGTGGTTTTGTATTTCATCTTTGATTCGTGGCCAAGAGGTATAGGCTACATTTTGGCACACAAACTTCGACTGAGCTCAAGATCGGGTGTGGACCTTGAGACAGCCGACATCTTTGGACGGCGTACATAGAGGAGATGAGATTACTAGCACCGACTTCTGGCATAATATCGTGCCGTTAGTACTACTCTTTAATTACTGAAATCGGGAGAGATTGGAGCACACCCGAAATTGTGACTCTTTGTGTGATCTCTATATGAACATCTTCACATTCGAGTATCTGAGTTCGATCTATGTTTAAGAGTTTTCTGATGGGGCTATCATACTAGTCTTGGGGGCTGAATGACTGATACCTGACCTATCCTCATATCAATCACGTAATTTGGATTCGAGCCATTGATTGAATGTGTCCATCGTGTTATAGACTGCTTCTTGGGTGAACCGCTATTCTCCTACCAGCTGATTTTGGGAAGACCTGTCTCACAACTAATCTTGCACACCCATGCATTTATGAATGGTTGCAGTCTGACATGAGTAAGGGACTCTGTTACCGTCTCCTCGATACGTCACATCCTCAGCAGGTATGTCAACTGGGGTACCACTGTCAGGGATATAAAGTGGGACCGATGTAAGATAGGTATGTAGGTATTTTATATAAGGAGTCCCTACCGTGTGCATTCTTGGTTGCTAGGTAGCCGCTTATAACCTCGCAATTATAAGTAGGCGGAGTCGTGGAAGGCCACTAGAAATGATATTCATCTCGTTTTAGATAGCTCTATTGCTGCTGTTTCAACAATGTCTAGCATTGGATTAACTCGAGTTGCACTGAGTAACAAGTGAGCGCCGTCGGAAAGTTAGGCGTCATATGCACGCAGGCATAGCCTCAACATAATGTCTTCGGAGTTTAGACGAATTCAGACACATTGTTCCGAGTATATGGGAAGGATATAACTGTGCCGCCATTCATATTTTAGACGTCTTGCCAATCACATGAGTGTCGTAAGTCGCAGTGCTGTCTTGTACTACCAACAACCGAAACTGACAGTCTCAAAATCTCAGTTCCGTGCGCTTAGAATAGACGATAACACCGGACTCAAGAATTGACATTTTTCCAAGTTCATTTCAAGTTCATTTCAAGCTGAGGTAAATAGTACGAAGATTTATGCTGATTATATTGATATAATAAGTTATTCGGGGGCCAATGTGGCTGGCGCACGTCACTTGAAAGATGGGTAAGTGGTAAGTCACCTTGTGTTACACGTTGTGATCGTAGAGACAATTGCTCAACTCTTGTGGTCTACCTAAAATACGGTGTATATTGTTAAGAAGAGGGATCATATGGATGACATTTGACCCAATTATCCTACTACATCGTAAGTCTTCATTACAGCACACTCATTGCCGACTACATCCAAGTTACCTAAAAGCACCAAATGCACAGTTAGGTCACAAGTGCCTTGTTTGCCCGATGGTGTACTAACACCAAGGCGCATTCGATTGGGCGGAGAAAGGCAGTAGCCAGGTTAGGTTACGTATTTGACATTGTCTCCGGGATTCCATTTCCATTATTAATTGGCATTATGATGACGTGGAATGTTAAGTCAAATTTACCAACGCCAACTCAGGCCAATGTTCTCTCAAGTCCAGGTAGCGCGGCCCCTCAGTACGGAACCTATCATTCGGGCTCCGAGGTAGTGCGCCGAAGGCATCTACAGGAAACAACCAGAACCCGAAGGCGGCTTCCACTGCCGTTTCGGGGTCGTCGTCCGGAATTTGCTCTGGTTGGTCATCCCTAGAAGTCTCTCTTGCCCAATCATCTTCCTCAAGCTTCAGCCACGTTTCTGCGCCGCGGCGATCATATACGTTGTGAGACATTGGAGCAAAGGCTAAGAGAGCCCGGTACTCTGTTTCTGGGACCACACGCCCTCCAAACAAATTGTAGAAAAGCCGCCCCCACGCGCAGAGCATACTTCGGGTATCAACGTTCACGAAAACCTTGCCCAAGTCCCGGTTGATGGGACGGGGGTCAGGGTCGAGCCTATTGAAATTGGGCTCCATGGCGAATATGGGAAACGAAAGATTCAATTGATTTGTAGGAGTCAAGGCACCGCTCCCATACCCGAACACAAGTCGACCGGTCCGCTGAAGCTGCACAAAGAATACTTCCTGAAGCTTCACCAAAGTCTCGATATAACTGGATTGGACTGACGGGTCGAGAGTAGAATGATCAATGGTGCAGAGACCGAACCCACCGGTCAAGCCGTTGACATCGATAGCAAGGTTCAGAAGGCCTAGACCTCGGGGGTCATGGAGGATCTTTAGGTCATGAAAAAAATTCGCGATATGGCCCGTATCGGTGTTGAGATAGAGGAAGTCGTGCTCGGGATTGACGTAAAGGATGCCGGGCTTCATGGCATCGTCCCTTGTCGCGTCTCTGACTAACCAGCAAGGAAGATGCACCCTGTAGAATGACAATGCCGCCTCCCGCGACTCTCGAGTGACACGAAACAACTTGCTAATCGTATGGTAGCCATCCACTACAACACTATAGCGCTCTCCCTCGCGCGTTTGGGGTCTAGCGATCCCTTGCCGGGCTAGGAGCCCATTCATCAAGACGCGGTTCCGCAAGCGCACTTTGATGATCCGCTGACGCTCCAGTGCGGAATTCCATATTTTAAAACGTAGCTCTGGTGGAAGATCAGGGAAAAGATCAAACTTGTTCAGAGGTACTGTCGACGCCTGGTCGGCAGATGCGAATATTCGGGCACAGTGCGGAGGCGCTGCCATTCTGCATTATCTCTACGCACAAGTGACGTAGGCAAAAAGAAAAAAAAGGTTGATCTAAAAAGCCGTACCTCGTGAAAGAGCCGAGGTGGATAGGTACTATAGATTCCCTAGATTCCTAAATTGATTATCATGTAACCAATTGCAGCATCCATCTCGTCGTCAATAAAGGATGTAAGCCAAGGAGGCGAGCTTCGCCGGGTGTTGGGTGAGCAAAGAGTGGTAGAGTGATACGTAGGGCTGCATGGTCCATTGGCATGGAGGGGACGGCTGGCCATTTGACCTAAAACCGCCAACCCGCCAAAACCATTAAAATGCGTACTGTGTGGGTGCACAGTACGTACAGTACTTTATATACAGTACGGGGAATTTTTTTATTTTTTTAAATAAATAAAAAAATAAAGTTTTAAAGTTTTAATATTAAATAATTAATTATATAATTATATTTATTTATTTAATAAAATATAATATATATTAAATTATTTATTAATAATTATAAAATAATATTAAATAAATTATATAATATTAAATAAATTATATAATATTAAAAATTTATTATATATATAATTGTTAAAAATAACTAGTTATTAAAAATAATTAAAATTTATACCTTATAAGATTTATAATTAAGTTTACTTATATTTAACACACTTTTTTAATTAACCTTATATTAGCCATTTTTATTAATTAACACACTTTTTATTTAAGCTTTAAATAGTGTTATTTAAGCCGTTAAGCTTAACGTAATAATTCTACGTTTTTTTTCTTAATTTCCTTATAATTTATAATAATAATAAAATATAAATAATTATATAATTTATTTATAAATTAAATAAAATATATTAATATTATTAATATAAATTTTATATTATAATATAATTAAAAGTAAAAATATTTTTAAATATATTATTATTTTTATTAAATTAATATATAAATTAATTTATATAATATAAAGTTATTTAATAACTTTATAACTTTATTAATATATTAATTAATTAAAATTAAACTTTAATAATTATATTTTAATATTAATAAATTTTTTTTTAATTAATAATTTAAATTTATATAATAAAACTTTAAAAAGTTTTATAAAGTTTTAATATATATAAGTTTTATATTAAATGTTATAATTATAAAACGTTATAAATTATTCGTTTATAATAACGTTATTTTTATAATAATTATAAGTTTTTAATTAACGTAACGGTTTAAAACCGTATTTTATTATAATAACGTTTTATAACGTTAATTTATTTTTATTTTAAACTTTATAACTTTTAAAAGCTAAGGTTTAAATCGTACGAAAAGCATTTAATAAAAACGTATAACGTTAAAATGTTTTATTAAATACGAAGTAAAAAGGCTTAATAATATAAAAAATAATTATTAAATATATAACTTTTACTTTAAAAGTTTAAAAGTTAAAAAATATATTATAATTATAAAACGTTATAAGTTATTCGCTTATAATAACGTTATTTTTATAACATTAAATAATAAATAAAAATATTAATAATTATATTAATAATTATATTAAATAATAAATATATTAAAAAATTTATAAATATATAAAATATATAATTATTTAATAATAATAAATTTAATTATAAAAATATTTAATATAAAAAATAATTTTATAAAGTTTAAATTTTTAAAAAAAAATATATTAATATTATTATTAATTATTTATATAATAATATTACTTTTATAATATATTTATAAAATTTTTAAATATAAAATTAAAGTTTTATTTTTAAATTTTATTTATAATTTAAATTAAAATATATATAATTAAAATATTTATTTTTTATTTAAATTATATAATATTATAATTAATATTTATAAAATTATTTTAATATAAATTTAAATATTATATAATTTATTATTTAATTTTAAAATTTAAAAGTTTTATTTTAATAAATAATATTAAATAAATTATATAATATTTTTTATATTAAATTATAAATAAAATTTAAAAATAAAGTTTTAATTTTATAATTAAATAAAAAAATTATTTAAATAAAAAAAATAAATTATTAATTATATATTAAAAGTAATATTAAATAGGTTATATAATATTAAAAAGTTCGCCGCGTTATATGCTTATTACTTTTTAAAATAACTTATTATTAAATCGTTATTTAACTTTATACCCGAATAACTTCGCGAATATTAGTTATAATATTATATAATTTAAATAAAAAAATAGCTATTTTAATTACATACATTTTAATTTAAATTATATTATAATATAATGTTTATAATTAAAGCTATTTAAAATTAAAGTTAAAAGGTTTTTAAATAAACTTATATAATACTTTTTTTAATTACTTTTAATAATAAAGGCTTTTATAAGGCTTTAAAGCTTTTAAAGCTTTTATATAACACCTTTTTTAATGGTTTTAAACCTTATTAAATATGTTAAAAAAGTATTATATAATTTCCTTAAAAAACCTTTTAAGTTTAACCTTTAATAACTTTAATTATAAATATTATATTAAAATATAATTAAAGTTAAAATATACGTATTTAAGTTAATTATTTCCTTATATAAATTATATAACGTTATAACTAATATTTACGAAATTATTTAAATATAAAATTAAAGCTTTACTTTTTAAATTTTACTTATAACTTAACGTAAAAATAAATATTATATAACTCGTTTAATATTATTTTATATTAACTTATATATAATTAAAAATAAATTTAAAATATTAAAAACATTATAAAAAGTTTTTATTAAAAAGTATTTTTTATATTTATATAATTATAATTTTTATATAATAATAATAATATTTATAATATTTAAATTTTTAAATTTTATATAATTAATTATTTAATATTATTTTTATTAAATAAATTTATAAATTTTAATTTTATTTTATTTTATTTTATTTTATTTTATTTTATTTTATTTTATTTTATTTTATTTTATTTTATTTTATTTTATTTTATTTTATTTTATTTT